>JARFTM010000268.1:0-35190 GCA_030278935.1 Trichoderma polysporum | reverse complement strand
CAAACAAACAAACAAACAAACAAACAAACAAACAAACAAACAAACAAACAAACAAACAAACAAACAAACAAACAAACAAACAAACAAACAAACAAACAAACAAACAAACAAACAAACAAACAAACAATTATATAGTATGTAGTTGTATACGCCTTTTGTGATTTTCTAGGGGAATCTACTTGGAATCTACTCGGCTGTAGAAACTAGAGCATCTTATTGTTATATTTGCCGCCACCGTTAGCACGGCAAAGCAGATGTCTAAGACACCTCTTAGGTACATACATATGGACGACTGATATAGTGTGAGTTTTGTACAAATGTTTCTTCCTCTATTCTACACTCTTTGAAGTACATATGGACGACTGATATAGAGTGAGATTTGAAAATATATATACTGATACTCTTGACACAAGGAGTGGGAAGGGTTAGTTAAGTCCTGTTGTAGTCTAAACAACTTGCTACACCGCACCGCCACTTCAGCGCAACTTTTTCCGCAATACCGTTCAGGAGCTATCATGTGACGTTGCGCACAGCTCTACACACCCCTGTCTCTCGAACAATAGATAAAACGCGTCGACGCGTCTAGACTCCGCCTACGTTGCACTTGCTATTTACAACAACCTTGGACATTAGCAGCTTGTCTGTCGTCAACGTGAACCGCATTACTTGCTAGATTTAGGGTCTACAGTGGGTAGATTTGTGGATTGGTATGATTTCTTGGACTATTTAGAGGGCAAAAAGGAAGTAGGCAGGTACATCTACTACCGCGTGGAGGATGAAGGCTCACAGGCAATCACCCGTCCCAGGAAGGGAGTGAGTGCTCCTGGAAGGGCTAAAATTGACTTCGACGCGAGCGATGGGCGAGCTTTACGAGATCTGAAACGGAATGTCAAGAACCATATTGACTGGCGCAGTCGATACACATCGTCGCTTATTTCGACCTATGATGATGCAAAAGTTGCCTTCAAGGAGGCAGAGAGACGAATGAGGCGTGGAAGACGAAATGTGACGATCACGGTGATCGATGTTCGAAAGGTTTTTTGGCAGGTACAGTACCGCAACTTGCGTCTCCTTGCGGACCGATGGAGTATTCGAATCCCACGTAAGGCTTGGCATAACTCAGAGTACGAATATATCTTTTTACATTACATACCCCAGCGGGCAGTGCGAGACGTGATTTGTATGGAATGCTAATCTCCAACGCAATTGGCTGGCTATCGGGTGCTGGAAGATCGATAAAATGACTTGCTGGTGATGTGGAAGAGAGCTCTGGGATAATTAGGAAGGATGGCGCGGCCTTGTAGGGGTTTGGTGGTGCAGATGGATGTGATCCGAAGTTAGAATCGTGGCTCAACCCGCGATTTGTGCAGGACCAAGTGGGTGATGAAATATGGTAGATCATATGGAGGACAATGCTTGAATCGGCCTAGAGTGGCTTTTCAGTGCGAATGGATTGTGATTTGTTTGTTTACACTCATTTCAACGGGGGTTATAGATAGGTACTATCCATAGATTGAGTTATTAAAACACGAGAACGTTTCGCTTGGGTCAATACCGCTGCACTACGGAACTGTTTTTACATATAACGGTCTATCAACATATCCAGGGGTAAAAGTCTATAAAGTGCCGATTGTACGAACTATTCTTTCTTAGAAATGCCTTGTCGCAGCATAATTATCTCTTGCGTCCGGATCTATGGCCAGTGCTAAAATCATCAATATATCGCTTGGGAGCACACGCGTCTCATGTTACTTCTGCTTCAATGCATTACTTGCTTCACTGGTTTGGGTATTCCTGGGATGCACCCACAGATATGGCGCGACCAGGTTGAATCGCATCAGCAACCCGCCTATGTCGTAGGGGATCCAATAGGGCCACGGGTACCCGGCGGGGCCCCTACAGAGGCGCCCCGGCGCGGATTTATACCGGAAAATCTTCCAAGACTCCAAATGGCCGGTTTAAAGTTGTATTTGCATGTGATCGAAATAAGCTTCCACCAAGCACATCAATCGAACGAAAACGCCGTACATGTAGCCGCGGAACAGGGTGCAAGTTCTCAGTGCTCGCGAAAGAATCCCTAGACGGGGCTTCTTGGGTCCTAAGCCATCGACCAGGCCAGCAATACGCGCTACACAACCACCCGCCAAGCGAAGACCCATCTGCACACCCAGCACATCGCCAGCTTAGCGAGAATGATAATAAAGTCATTTTAAGTCTTACGGCCTCTGGAGCTGCGCCTCGCGAAATCAGGACCTATCTCCACAATAATTGAATACCCTTGCAACCCAGAAAGATATCTACAACCAGATTGGAGCTACAAGGAGAGATCTACGCGAGGGCCAAAGCAGCATACAAGCACTAGTCGACCAATTGCATGAGGAGGGTTTCCGGTGCCAGGTCCGGTTGGATTCAGATAATCGGCTTACGGCAATTTTTTTTGCCCATCCGGAGTCTATGGCATACCTCCAATGCAACCCCGATGTCCTACTACTAGACTGTACCTATAAGACAAATAAGCACAGTATGCCACTTCTTGATATGGTTGGCGTTGACGCTTGTGAGCGCTCTTTCTGTGTTGCTTTTGCATTTCTCTCTGGAGAGACAGAAGAGGACTACTCATGGGCTTTGCAACATCTTAGATCCCTCTATCAGCGTGACCTTCCTTCTGTTGTCTTGACAGATCGATGCCAAGCCGCGATTAATGCTGCCGCAACCTGGTTCCCTTTATCCAAGGGGCTGCTTTGCACTTGGCACGTCAATAAGGCGGTGTTACAACATTGCCGGCCGGCCTTTCTAACCGACAGGAGCCAGGAAGAAAAGAGATGGGATGAGTTCTACGCATTCTGGCACTCAATTGTAGCCTCACCAAATGAAACGATATTTCAAGAGCGTTTGACTTCCTTTGAACGTAAATATGCTGAGAAATACACAGAAGCAGTTGGATATATCAGGACAACCTGGCTTGACCCGTTTTAAGAGAGGATCGTTAGAGCATGGGTTGATAAACACTTACACTTTGGCAATGTGGCTACCTCAAGGCAGGTGGCTTATGGCATGATAGAAGATGGAGAGACTGATGCATCTCCCAGGGCCGAAGGGATCCATTCATTAATCAAAGCCCATATCAAGTTATCTACCTTGGATCTCTTTGATGCTTGGCAAGCTATGAGACCTGCTGTAACAAATCAGCTGAAGGAGCTGAAGTATATGCGGGCTTCTCAGCAGGTATCAATTCCACTAGACGTCTCTGGGGTATTGTTCGAGGCAATTAGGGGCTGGGTGTCGCATAAGGCCTTGCGTAAAGTACTAGAACAACGGCAATTGCTTCAAAGCCACTCAAAGCTTCCTGTACTGGGACCTTCACATCCTCATATGGACTGCCGTGTGTTCATACCCTGAAGAGGCTCGAGGAAGAAGGGCGAGCCCTCTTGCTGGAGTACTTTCATCCCCATTGGCACTTAAAGCGAGATGTATCTCAACCACAGCCAATGCTAGAGCCTAGAGCAGTGCCAAGTCCGTTTAACCAGAGGCGCAATCGGTCAATAACAAGCACAAGGCGAGAGCCTAGCGCATTCGAAGTGATTCAAGCAACAACGCGGCCAAAGGCACAGCCTAAATGCAGCAGATGTCACACATTGGGTCATATCATGACTTCGAAGGCATGCCCTATGCGATATGAAGAGTTCTTCCAGTTCTCAGGATCAGCCACAGAAGTGGTGGCACAGATAACCCAGACGATAGCAGCTGCAACAGTGGCACCAGCAGCCATAGAGACAACTTCAGTCCAGGCAGCTGTAGGTCAGATAGAGGCAGGTCTGATGACAACAGTTCAAGCACTGGCGGGCCACACAGAAGCGGGCCAGATAGGGGCAGTCCAGGAATTGGACGGATTGGTAGACCACGCGGCGGTAAGCCAGACATCTACAGTTGAGGAAGTTGCAGACTGCATAGTGGTCGTCCAGACAGTGGCAGACCAGGCAGCGGCAGCAGGGACGATGGCAGCGCCAGAACTCAGATATGACGGCCCGCGGGCCATTCACCAGAGATATGTTGACGCAAGACAAGCTTGGTACAATACGCAGCCTCGGGGCAGTATTAAAACTAACCAACAGTATCGGAAGGCAATGGGGTTGCCTCAACGATATGATAAAGTAAGCTACAAGTGGTGTCTTGATTGGAAGCAGATGGGCAAGCAACATATAATGCAGAAAGGGTGCAGAGACTGGAGTAAGGAGGAGATGATGGCGTATCTTGATTGGAGCAAGGCAGAAGAAGATCGAGTTGAGGCTCTGGTAGCGGCTGAGATGGAAGGTAACCCCTTCTCTAAGAGAAGAGGTATGCGTGAGATCTGGAAGGCAGCCGCAGCGGATTGTGATGCACAAGAGGCATTATATTCAGGTAAGTAGTTTACTAGGAACTCATCAATAAAAAACGCTGGGCGGCAGCCCTAATTAACTGCAGCTGCGCGTGTGGAAGGGGGGGCGCGCAAATGTTAGTCAGCAGGGCGCGCAATTCTAAATGCGCGCCCGGGCGCCTCTGTAGGGGCCGCCCCCGAAACTGAGAGCTTGTGGAGGAATTCCCTGGATTCCTTTGCAAATATCAAGCGGGAAAGTAGCCAATGGCGCCTTTATAAAAGCGAAGTTTTGGGAAGATATCGCCGATACACTGAGTGCGATCATGAATATTAATACCCGCGAGCCGTTTAAATGGAAGTGCCAGCTCCAGCGCCGTTTCCGCCCAAGCCTGATATTCGAGATTAGCATTGTCTGACCTGATGAGAAGATCCGGGGCCTTCGAAGCTCTTCATCCAGGATGTAACACTTACCCTAACTTAACGAGTCTGGGCCCTGGGGCGTAATCTCAATGCTTCTAATAACGCCCAAAGCCATTAATATACCACGCTTCAACGCACCATTGAATATTGTGTGCTTCCGCAAAGTGAGACAAATGTCACCAGACACTTAATTGTAACGCTCTGTGTCCCTCTTACCCTGAAGGATGTCGATCGAAGGACTTTTGCCTGTACGCCGCGCGCCAAACCAGTGGTAAATAATTAATAAATAGTTTCCGCACACTCTTCACCTACTACACTATGCTCTTCAGCTACAAAAAGTGTTATATATAGGTTGGAGCTGTGTTTCATTGACTCTGTTTGCTTCTTGAATCCGCATCATTGTACTTATCCCAGGGCGCGCTGTCAGCCACTGGCTGGTCATATTCCTCATCGAAGATGTCGAAACCCAAGTGTCGGATTGGGTCAAGAAATCGGGCCTGACCTCGGACGGAGGATGACCGATCTATGTCATGGAAGTCATCAACCGACATTTTGTTCAGCCGCAAGTTTTCATGTGATGAACTTGCACGGATTTGGGTATTACAGGGATTCCTTTTTGCACGGCCCAAGATAAGCAGACCTAGATATTTATCGAACTTACGTTAGTGGAATGTTTTTATGAAATATGATGTATGCGATGGGTGATATGCAGTTACCTGGGCCGGCGAAATGTTGTATCTATCGGCAATTTTGACAATCTGCGGAGAGCGTTAGATCCTCACCAGTCAGATTTTCTTTCTGCCAAAATATGTACCTCTGGTCGGTCGGAAATGGTCTATTGGAGCCGACAGGCCATCTGATAGATACACTGCCGCTCATTAGAATAACGCAATCTTCTGAAACTAGATAAAATGGCAGTTTACTGGACTTTGCTTGGCTTTTTGAATGCTGATAGGTCATATTAGGTCAATATCAATTGAAAGCATGTACGTACTGCGCTAGGCATATGAAATACTGTGCTCCAAGAGCCACGACAATGTCTCTCCGCAGCAAAAATCGCCCCACTGGTACTAACTACGTACCTAAGCACACCTACTTGAGCCACAGTGCTGGAGACAGAAGCTTCTGGTACCCGCTAGTGTCTTGTAGGTGTTGCCAGCAGTTTCATGATATTGCGTGATTCATCGTGCAGAGTCTCGATCACATTACATTGACTTAATCTTACCTTACCTTGAGACATGCGATCATGGAAACGTCACAATTGGGTAACTTTAGCCTCAGTGCTATTCTAGAAATGTCCAAGCCACCCAGGCCAGAGATTTTTGGCGAACCTTGGGGAAATATCTCCGCATATAGCTCTCCAAGTATAAAGAAGTCAACAAACTCCTAGAGCTCGGTTCTTCTTCCAACACGATCACAACATCACCACAAAGCAACAGCTTTTCCATGCAAAACTGCAAAACACCTCTTCGCAACATACTCGCTCGCAACACTCGCACTCTCAAGCCAACTTCTCTACGACCGCTCGCAACAATACCAACTCGCAACATGTCTCTCTTCCAGCGCAACTTTTACTCTCCCGACACCTCCTTCACCCCTCTCTTCCGCCTTCTCGAGGACTTTGACAACTACTCTCGACAAGGCAATGGCGCCGTCCAAGGTCGCCGCACTGGCCTCGCCCACTGGCAGCCCAAGTTCGATGTGCGCGAGACCGACTCTGCTTATGAGCTCCACGGCGAACTGCCCGGTATGAGCAAGGAAAACGTCAACATTGAGTTCACAGACTCGCAGACCCTGCTTGTCAAGGGCAAAGTCGAGAGGACCTACACCTCCGGCACTCCTCCCGCCGGCGCCATAGAGGGCAACGCCGCCGGCGGAGCCATCACGGAGGGCAAGGAGGACAAGTCATCTCACAAGGCGACCGTCGAGGATGAAGGCGAGGGCGAAGTCGCAAAGTCCTGTGAGGAAAACAAGCCTGCCGACTTTGCCAAGTACTGGCTCACCGAGCGCAGCGTTGGCGAGTTTTCGCGCTCCTTCAGCTTCCCTACTCGCGTCGACCAGGACAACGTCTCGGCCAATTTCAAAGATGGCATCCTGAACATTGCTGTTCCCAAGGCTGCTAAGCACGAGCCACGACGCATTGCTATCAACTAAATCCTTCATTTAGAATCCAAAAGATTGCGTCTAACAATAAAAGTTTATAATGATGTGCTGGGCGTTTTGGAGTTGAATTAACATCCCGACAGAAGCCGTGGAAGATCATGACCACTCATTCAAGTTTAGTAGTGATGAGAGAAAATGGCCACTCATTTAAATATAGTAGTTGATAATCATTTAGCTTATCAATTGAACCATATAATCCGCATATTTCTGTGAAACATGAAGCGTAAACTCTACTGTAATTGATTGCATTACTATTCATCGGGCATATTTTAGCTAGCCGTCCGTTCTCTGCATCGAACTGAAAGAGGGTTAAAGTTACAGCTGCAGTATGGACACTGGTGCTGGAGGATCTCTTCAATTATCTATAAAGCCTCCTTGTTGAGCTGCCAGGTAGAGGAAACTTGACGCGGCTTATAGAACACTTGCTAATTCATTTGCATCTACATATGGCCGACACTAGAATGGAGGGGCTTCATCTAGCACCCGACTGTGGTTTTGACTATCAAGATTTCCGCGCCCTCGTCGGCCTCGTCCTCGCTGGCTTGGGGGTAGCGAATCACTAGAGCCATATAGAAAGGCAGGAGTTGAGTAGTCAGGCCCATAGAATGAATTCCGAGAAAGGAAAGCTACGGCACCAAAACCGTGAAGTCAAGGCGATATTCGGCACTCGCGATCTTCTTTTTTCTTTCAACGGTACCATAAAAGAGAAGGCGCCTCCCTTCAATGTGTCAACAGCCTTGATATCTTACAATAATGCCGCGGACTTGATGGGTAGACAATTTTTCATCGGCGTGGTTGGTCCCGACGAAGTTGTGATCTCAGTTAATAATGGAGTCACCATCTCGGGTACGCTTTGCCAGCCCGTGAACAGTGTGACTCAAATCTCTGGCAAGCTTTCATGGCTCCAAGTATTGAGCCTCGGTATTTGAATTGACCAGGTTCAAAACATAATATTGGCACAACGAAAGGAACTAGGAAGAAACGGCTGGTTTGGTTTTCCTGCGAAATCTACATTATTCAGATGAGACAATCAGTCCGTACATTCTCTTCGCATTACTGAAATCTGGATGCTGACTATATCTGGAAGACTCTGTTCATTGTTATTTGTAAATTACAGCTGTAAACTTAGTGCATGTTATACTCTAAATGGCTCTCATGTTTCAAGATAGCGTCTTGGCAGCGGAGACCAGGATGAAGAGAAGTGTGTACGACCTTGATTTCGAAAACTACTGTATCAATGGGACGACCGTACGAGAGGGGAACTTCTGTATCGAGCCATCGCTGCATGACGAGGTATCATGGGAGGAAAGGAAAGGATGAACCCTCTGCCTCCAGGTCCCAGGGCAGGCAGGAAGCCTTTCCCACCTCTCCGCCGACCCTCCTCTCTATCTCCAAATCCGCGACTCCCCCCACTCCACCCGAGCGTTGAAATATGAAGTTGTGAGATATTACATTTAGTACGGTGTTTTGGAGTGGTCAGGACGGCTTGGTGGACAGATCGGCTGGGAATTACAGTACGTTATTAACAGAATAAATGAATCATTGACGGTTCGCTGGCTGTCTAATACGTTGGCTTTCTCCAAATTGCACGAAAACAATCATTGACTAAATTATGGTTGTTCCCGCCGAGCCCGCGGCGGTACACGAAAGCACCGCATCTCGTGCACTGCTTTGTTTATTTCTTCCGCAAACTCGGAACCTGAATGCTTCTTATCTAGGCTACCCAGTCCTATCCTTTTGCGTTTGCGGTTTGGTGAGATCATGCCTAATACCGGTCGAGGTTCGACAATCTCGGCTCTTTCAAAATCGAAGAAGACTACTTTCTTGACTTCGGAATTGTACGACCAATTCCTTGGAGCCGGGTCTTTATGAACCACATCTCGGTTATGTATCGCTGATAGAGATTCTGTCATCTTGGAAATGAGACGCGTTCGGCCCAACTCCCTGAGTGCTAGGTCGGGGGATTGTCCGCTTGGGCTCAACAACATCATGTGGTCGAGGTAGGCAATCCCATCATAGCTAAAGGGATGAGCCATGTCAATACTTCCAAGGTAAAGAGGTATGTGTATGCCCTGGATCGACTCAAGCTTGCGGTATACTGCTGCTTCATGTCGAAGTTGATTGCGGAACTCCGCCACAGTGCATTTCGCGGGCACAGTGTAACCGTGAGATGAAAGGGTCACTTTCAGGAGGGCGCCTCGAGAACCGTGTACACCGAGGGCTTCACAGCCTGCATTGACAGTCTCGGACAATTGCTGTTGCAATTTCCTGACAAAGCTTTCTGAATTGATTACATGTTCCGTTGTTCCATGACTATGATCACGGACATTGGGGCAAGCCAGATCTAACTGCCCTCCATGTACCAATCCGCGCAGGCAGTTCAACGTGCAGTAACGGCGATGGTTCTCCTTATAGAGAGAGCTGTGTTCAGATGTGGGAGTTGATTTGCTAGCGGATGTTGGCCGCCTCCTTTCAACGCCCCGAGAGGCACGTGTATTCCGGCTCGGTGTAGGAGCATCATCTTCCTCATCGTCAGATTTGCTTCGCTCGCGCAACGACCGACAATTATTTTTGCTGCGGTTGCACCTCCTCCGTAGTTGTATCGGGGACCGGAGAAAATTCTCTGTCTTTGGCGGACGATATTCGGAAGATGGAACTTCATGATCGGAAATATCATCGAGAATGTCCGCGGGTACGATTGCCCACTTAGGCAACGTATTTGTAGCTTGTAATCCCCAAGCCTGGCTCCGCGGCCTCAGCTTTAGAGCCTGGAGTGTGAACGCGAGAGCCTGACCCACTGCGGTCAAGTGTAACCGATTTGGGCGGTCTGAATGAGGATCCCATCCCGTTTCATATCCAACGTCCCCCTTCGGAACGGAAAGGTGGTAAAAAAGTGTAGAAGGATCATCACCAATCTTCAAGTAGATGTCTACTTCGCCAGTGGCAAAGACCCCTACCTGCGTAAGACCACGGACCATGTAGTCAAATGGCTGCGAGAGAAGTCCGATAAGCGCTCTCTGGAACCGAACTTTCGGGGGTTCATCCTCCTTCTCCTGAACTACGTCATCAACATCCATGTCACCCAATCCCTCATATATATGGCCCAGTGTCACTTTGTGCGGGGACTTGTATTCCTTGATGTACGCAGCCACGCGATGTGTAGATTCCGAAAATTCGTTGGGAATGTTGTAAACACAAAACTGGTCAGCACGAGGCCTTTTGGTCCGGACTGGTATTGGTGTTTTCGGTTCGCGAGTGGCCGCGTCCGATGCACTTTTCTGCCGTTCAGCTAAACGCGGCGAACGTCGCCGTGTTGGCCGACCGCGAATATCCACGCTTCGCAAACTCTCTTCCAGCTCGTGGTCCGGGCTCAGAGTATTAGAATGATTCTCAAAACGGATCGACCCTCTTAGACCGAATGTTTGACGGAGGACCGGGTCCTTGCAAAGCTGTTCCACAATCTTCGAGACGTGGTCCTCGACGGTTTGGCGAAGAAAGTGGTTCAGATCAAGTTCTGAGCCGATCAGCTGCCGGCGAATGCTTTCGCCCATCTCCTCTAGGGTATGGAGTGAAGTGAATAACTTGTCTTCAACGAGGGATGACTCCATCAACAATCGCCAAACTTCTTCTTGTTCACTTGTGAACGTGTCCCAGGCCCTAAGGTATCGGGGGCGAAGCTTGTTGGCTGTATTTGCGGGATCTCCACGTGTCGACTGGGTCTCGTCTGGCTGGACCTCAAGGCCGAGGAAAAGATGTTTATGGAGGCCATCGAGAAACGTGGGGAGGTTCGTTTTAGACAATCGCTGTTGAGACGCGGACAGCTGCTGTTGAGCATCTGCTAGTTGTCGCCGAAGCTTTTCGATTTCCGACATGTCGGGCTAAACGCGTTTGAGGAAGTTGGAGGGCAATAGTCTCCAACATTAGAAGGTTAGCGTTGGGTTTGTTTACAGCTCATCCCGCCGCGCACGTGACCCTCACGGACCACCATTGGTCTTGGCTTACTTCTAGGCTAGCGATCTTGCTCCGCGCTGTGTTATAGGAGAGCTTGTGAGCCTCCGCTAGATGGTAGCGTTGGCGAAGGTGGCTTGTGGCTTCTCCTGATTGTATGCGATTGCTTCTTTTGTGTTCGCTCATATTCGAAAGCTGCCCTTAGACCAATTAAGTCTAATATTTCATTCGATATACCCGTTGTTTGAGGTTAGCGAGCAGTAATCCAGAGCATACTGAAGATTGCCAGCATTTCTACTTCTAGGGAGTTGGCTTTAAATGATAATTGAAAGATTTGGTTATCACAGCCCATCGGATTGTGATCTCAGTTTACTTTGAACAGGGTACATAAAGTGATCAATAGCAGACGCACATCTCCTAGAAGTGATCGGCCATCAGCGCACGGACATCCAGAACCATGCCGACGTGGGTCTGGGAAAATCCATGCCCTTTACTTCTGAGATTGAGCAGTGTGCGTAGGAACGGCAAAGGATTGTGTCCAAATGGCGAATGAGTGGGCCAGCCGATCAGCCGTCGTGTTTCCTCATCAACAAACCCCTCGTTGGAGATTCGCCCTTCCGGAATATCGCCGCAAATGCCTGTTACCAGACCTAGGAAGTTCCGGAAGTATTCATAAGCAGAGAAATCGAAATAAAGGCTTCCGGAGAATAGCGATAAGCCTTGAATTATCTCACAAGACTAAGACCGATCAGTGTGACCTTCGCCGGCAGCGAGAAACGCTAGGTTATCGAAAGAACGCATGATTTTGGTTGTCTTTGGGGAGTAGACATGCAATCTTGTCGTTGTTGAGACTGGAATGTCAGGTAGGAGCTCGTTGGCCTCATGTTGGCTCAATGTTAGCAAGTCATCATTGTGAGAATTTGATAAGATCCAGTGAACAGACTTCAAGAATTGGTCATCCACTGTAGTCTTGGCTCGCTTGACAGTTTTCACAAAGTCTTCTGAGGCATAGAGTCCAGCATCTAAGGATGGTGGAATATCGAACTGTCCGATACAGGTCTTGCGAAGACCGTCGAATGCCAGACTGGCTGCAGATGTCCCGTTGTCTGGAAATTGGCCACACCTCACAAAGTAACGAATATCTTCATGCACGTGATGAGAGAGGGACTTCTGCTTGGGAGGCTGATAGATTTGCTGTTCTCTCTCTACTTCATGAGTGATCCGGCGTTCCTGTTCTTCGTGCAGTGTCGGGCCGCCTGCGATACCGACGCTAGCAAATGATGACTCCACGAGAAGCTCGCGTACTTTAGAATCGCTTGGATCTATGTACTCATCCAAAGTAGACGTTCCGCGCATCTGCGAAGGATCGTAAAGCTGAGACAATGTTTGCGCCTCAGCCTCCTCGATTCGTGCCACAACATCTTGAGCGGATGTACTGCCTTCGGTAAGCATGTTCCATAACCTGTTCCGCTTGTAATGTTGCAAACCTTGCGAGACCCAAAGAGGTCTCAAGCTTCCTAAAGTATCGCATGTTTGCGTGAGTGTCCATTGAACGACGGCGAGTGAGTCCAGTGATCCATTGTTTACTCTCATGCCATGTCTGACTTCGGGAGGACTGAAAATTAGTACAGATTGGCTAAGTCCAAGACCGCGCATTCTGCTACACGCTTAACAAAATGTCAGATTCAGATAGCCTGGAGATACTTACCTTGTACAAGTCTGTCTTTTGTTAAACGAGGGCCGGTCGATAAGTTGACGGAAGTTTCAGATCAACGCCACGTGCGTGTTGCTGGTCCAGAAAGACCAGGCACCTATGCTAGACATGGGTATGTTGATATCACCTGTGATATGGATATCAAGGGTGATATCAACGTAAGAGGGAAAAGTGTGTTTGATATCAATTAGCAATATAGCATACTTGGTATCCACATAGCAATATGGCATAATACTTGACATCCACATAGCAATATAGTATATCTGATATTGACATCAATATAAAGCTTTAAAATCTGATCTATTATACAAGCAGACAGCATCATTTTAATCTAATTCATCATCTAGGTTTATATCCACGCTATAATCAATGCCTGTCGGAACAATAATTCCCATGCCGCCTTTTGATGATGGTGTAATAATGCCTTCACGAAGCCAGTTACCTACACACTCGACCTTCTCAAGGTTCGTACATTTCAAACGATGGCGATCCCATGTAAGCGTGCGCCTGCCGCTTGAAAACACCGATTCGGCGTCAGATGACTCAGGCGCAATAGAGAGGATATCGATGGCCATGCAAGATAAGCGTGGGTATGCTCTACGCTGATCCCTGTGACACCACCACTTGAGAGGCGAGCCGTCAATTTTTATTGGTGCCGCACTGATAAAGGCATCAAAGCTATCTGCATCACCAGATGGCTCATCGATAACTGAGATCTCCATTTGGAGTTGCAAGCTCCTTAGGCAGCCTGTGAGATGAAGATGGAATATCGCTGGATACCTCTGTGGATGCTGATGGGGCGGCAGTATTATATTCTTCCTCCCAAATTTTGCGAGCACCATCAATGCAGGCATGTAATTAATCAATTAATCTGAATCCAAGGTCGGATTCAGATTAATTATTGAATCATGCCTTGGATTCAGGATTAATTATCGGATTCAACGATTAATTAGCTCCTGATTGGTTGAAAAGCTCATATAAATTATTTTAACGAGACTACATTAATTTCCATCCTCCTCGGACAGCATTTTTACGTCTCTAGCGTCCAACTCAGCACCTAATGTCTCGGGAATCATACATGGCTGGTCCAGAAGCCCGTTCTTAATCCAGTGCTTCAAGCACTCCGTGTACTCCACCATCTGCGCTGACAGACGACTTCTATCCCATGAAACCGTACGTCGGGCTCCACTGAATACGCGTTCAGCTTCCGCTGACATTGCTGGTATCGAGAAAATATTTATTGCGAGGCGATGGAGAGAGGGATAGGAGGTTTGTTGCGTCGGCTCAAGCCACCAAGAAAGGGCAGAAGAGGCGCCAATCGGCAGCGTTGGGCCCTCAATGAACCGGCTGAATTCATCATGGCAGGATGACTTTTGGTAGATCCGTTTCTTGTATGCCTCGTAAGCCGTAAGATCCTCGTCGATTTCAGGCTCTTGCTGCGGCTTGAAATCATCCCATAGCCTGCGCACGGCCTCAATTGCCGGTCCAATGCATTGGGGCTGGTCCTTCCATGCCTCCTTCAGATGCGCTTCTCGGAGGCTAGGATGAAGCAAGATTGCAGCAGCGTAGACTGGTGTGTCATCTGTATGCGTATAGTAATCGTCGAACTTGTACCAGCTAGTCATAATGCGATCAACCATGGTAATGTTATGCCGGAATTGCTCCATGGCGTCTTTGTAGTGTGTAAAAAGAAAGTCCATGGAGCAAATCACCTCATCCAAAGAGGTCTTGTCCCATTGGGTATCCTTGGTAATCTCATAGAAAGGCTGCAAAAAATCGTGGATCTCTTGAAGCTCCTGCCAGTATCCTGGATGAGGATAGTCGAGCCTGATATCGCTCTCTAAATAGCGATCATCCATGAAGCTGTTGAGCTCTTTGCGGAGTGCGATGGCAGTATGAATCATTCAATACCAAGAGTTCCACCTTGTCGAGTTGTCTTGCGGGATCATACGGCCGGCAGCCTGCAGGAAGGCTTGGTAGCGTTGGGTCGACGAGCGAATCCACACCACCAGGTTGTGAAGCATGCCGAGTGTGCCATATTGCCGCCAAGCAGTCGCCGTCTCCGCCCTTCCAATGACTCCTTCTTGTTCCTTGCACGACAGCTGTGATACTTGACGTATGGCCTCATCAGAAGCATCCTTGTTCTTGCCAAACAGAAACGCTTGCACCGCTAGATTGATGATGTGGCCGTTGCAGCGGAGTCGACGATGGACGGCATTGAAGTGGCAGGCCTCTGCAACAGTTCGCATCATTGTGTCATTGTTGTAAGCGTTATCAAGGGTCAAATATCCGATCTTGTCGCGGACACCGTAGGAATCTACGACCTGGAGGAATGTCTCCGCAATGGCTTCACCGCTGTGGGCACCTTCAAGCTCCCGGAGAGCAAGCAAGGCTTTTCGTAGGTGCCGGCTGCCCCAGTCAATAAAGTGAGCCGCGATTGCAAGAAAGCTATGGTGGTTTGGGGAGGACCAGATATCAATGCTAAAGTGGATTTGCGTAGGCGAGGCCTTGAGCCTTGACGTCAAGTTCTCGCGATGCGTAAAGAAGCTCGCCTCCAACAGCTTTGGAACTTGCCCACGGCTCTGTGTGACGACGCTTGGTACCATGTGGTTCACCGTGTGAAGTAGGGCATACCATTCTGGCCACTCGACCAGGCTATGGGGAAGGCTATGCGCCGTGATAAGGTTCACCAGCGCTTGATTGTACGCGTCTTCATCAACAGAGGCGCGAAGATATCTCTCCCGCTCAACATCGTGTCCGTTTTGTCTCGCGGCTTGCTGTCTAAACAGTCTGTCAATTGCGATTCCCTGCCCAAGTTTCTTGGCTGACTGTTTGCTCGGAAATCAGTACGCAGTGCTTATCCCGGAGATGGCCCCGGACTCTGTTATGGGCGGCCTGGGAGTAGGTGCAACGCTTGCAATACTATATCTTCTGGCCGTGCTTGTTGTGTTCGGGCTCATGGCGACTTGGCTGACGGCTTTCTCCCCAAATGTCGAGCGCAGTAGGGGTATGGACACATTTTCTATGCGCTAGAGGAGAGGAAGATTCTGAGAATGGGGAGGACTCCCCAGCCGTGTCTACATCCTCGGCAGGCTTGTCTCCCAGCGCCAAATAGCCGTCATCGGCGGAACGGGCGAATAGATTCACATTAGCAGCCATGGTGCTAGTGTTGCTGCAGTTAACCTACGACAACCAAGCATTGCTACAGCAAAACAAGGAGGTCGTGTAATCACCAACCAATGATATGCACGAGCTGGCCTTTGGCTCCACTTTAATTAATCGCTGAAACTTAATTAATCCTGGAGAGCGCGATTCAGATAATTAATCCTAGCCGTGGATTCAGATTCAATGAATCGCTAATTAATCGTCACGATTAATTACATCTTAGACTAAGTAATGGTAGTCACCAAGTGAACAAAGCTGTAATAGAAGGTCAAACTTATATTCAGTCTTAACATTTTGTTAAAGACTGATTATCTAGGCTATCTAACGAGTGTAGAGAAGCGAATCTTATATACGAAGTCAGTCAGTATAGGAGCGATGGCCTACATCGCTCCTCAAATCATATGAAGCGCTCGGGCAGGTTGCTCCTTTCCATGGAGCGCTTCGTCCCGCCGTTCCTCTTCTCTGATTGGTCCGTCGGCCCTTCGTCTTTCCTGGTACTTCCTGTTTGTACCTTGGTCTTGGGATCAAGTCGCGACAGACTGGCTATCTAAACTATCTAAATGAATGTGATGAAGTGAACCTATATATCCAGTCATTCCAGATGGCTTACGTTGCCCCTGCAACCCTGATGTTGAGGCTCATACTACAGTGAGCCCATAATCCTTGCTTGTGGTGGGTCAGGGTCATCCGTATATTTTCCGTAAGTGTCAGATATGCAACATCTGGACATGTATTTTTGGATAGGTCGTATCCAGAATGATCTTTTCCTCAATGGGAAGTTGATTAAAGTTTAAGTTGTGAAGAACGGCGCAGCTGAAGGTTAGTAAAGGTACGTATTCCCAAAGGACAAAACTGTTGAGGCCCAGAGAGCAGTTCAGGGCTATGTTGGCGGATAGGTGAGGCTGGATACGGGCAATGTGAAATGCCATATAACTAGTAGAGAGTAAGTATTAGGTAGATTCAATCTGAACATTATATTCACAACCGACTATCTCACCATTCTAAACGAGTGTAAAGAAGCGTATATGTATATAGTTTGGTTTTCACTCAGACTTCTCAACAAGCAGTCAGTTATCAAGCAGTACTGATTACTGATTGATACTGATATGATATCAGTATCAGTAAGCTCCTAATCAATCAATCAGTAATCAGTAACGCACGTGACCAGGTTATACCTGGCTTCCAAATTCTGTGGCATGGCTGCCTGTTGTAGAGTCCGAATTCAAGTGCTACGCACTCGACGCGTCCGACGCGTCGTGTGAAATTAGTGAATCTTCCGATGTGCTGCTAAGATATATTAGCGGGTACAGCCGTAGCACTGTATTCATCTACGGAAAACGAGGTATCTTGCAACCGAAACCATCGTCATGACAAAAGCCCAGAATTACATTCTTTCTCTGTTCAACGGCAACCTAATTTTATAGCTTTGAATGAACTATCTGTCTGGTTTCCAAGAAGAGTATTTGTAACGTGAGAGACGGTGAAGTGCATGTTATCTGAGTGGTGAAGCCAAGGCCATGCGTGAAGAGATACAAACTCCACCATTACAAAATACACGGGATGCGTGGTAGCCCTTATCTGGTGCATATAGGGTAAGCTAGCTCGCGTAAAGTATAGTCACTAAATTTCTCTTGCTGAGACCTTCCTTCTGGTACAAATATCTAAGCACGAACCATGAGTACTTATATATACTCTTTGGTATTTGAATATCCATATATGCCTTAAAGTAGCGCAATGCACTTCAAAGTATACTGCGATCTTGCAACCTTTGCTTATGTAGACAGTGCAGACAGAGTCGATGAATACAAATAGCCCCAGTATAGTTACTCGCTTCAAAAATTAAAGGACTACTGAGTGGGGTCGGATTTCTCCGCCAGCGAGCACACAAGCCCAAACGTAGCTTGATCGTTCCTAGCGTTTCCTTTTTCCTCATTATATACTATAAGTGACACCGACTGCGCAAATGACTGATTTGTCGACAATAAGACGCCTTCTCAACTATATAATATCCCAACTCCCGCGCCAGCGGAGCACATCTTTTGTAAACTAGGGATATAATAAACAACCTTCCCAGGGTCACTGCGATTTATACCGCTGGCTAACTGGAATCCAAACTGCCTAAAAGATAATAAACACCATTATATATATTATAAACGAAAATGGAAGTTGACCATGAACAATAGATAAATTGCAAAGAAAACCGTATAAGATCTCATGCTAGCTCCAAATGACTTCTAAAATAGAACCCTTATATCATAACTAAATGCGCTTATTCAGAAAGCCTAAGTAAATAAACCATGCGCAGCTGATGCAGTAACAATAGTTATATCGATTACCAAGCGCTTTAAGCAGAATGTAATAAAGCGGTTTAATAAGATAAATGTTAATTGGCTAGTTATGGAAAAGCAGCTGCAAAGCCTGATTTAGAATTCAGGCATCGAGGCAACCATGCATGATATGCGCAGACTGGTGGCGTCTTCATAACCCCGCATCGCGGTTATCTATGCCTTGGATGAAATAAAAACTTTCAGAGCTTGTCTAAAGTATTAATACAAACACCGGGTTCTCTCCCGATTCAAAACCTCGCTTCCAAAGTCATTTATCCGCCGCGCCCATTGTTGCCTCCAGCCTTGATTGCTAACGATGAGTCTTGGGCCACACTTCAAATGCCAAACACGTGAATGGGCAAGAGATCGAAGATTCTGGCCGAGTCAACGCTATGGCGACGATATAAGGCCAGAAAATATAGAAATTCACGATACTGATTGGCGTTGGACCTTCGTGGCATGTGAAGTTGCAGATCTTTGCCCACACTGTGCCAGCTATATTCCACATTTGGATTGCATAGTTATTGCTGTTGATGGGGCTTGTAAAGGGAATGGCACACCGAAAGCCAGAGCAGGGGCTGGAGTGTTTTTTGGCAAAGGATCTAATCACAACAAGAGCTTTGCTTTGACAGAAGCGAAAGCAACAAACCAGATCGCAGAGCTGACGGCTGGTATCCTGGGGCTTGAACAGGCCATCGAAATGCAGAATAAATCAGAGGAAGAGGAGAAACTACGACAGGTAATAATCAAGTCGGACTCTGAGTACGTGGTCAAAGGGATGACTGAGTGGGTTCTCAAATGGGAAAGGAACGATTATCGAACGTCTAAAGGAACAAAGGTTACGAATCATGTGTTATTCAAGAAGTTTGAGGGACTTGTGAAAAAGTTGAATGAACTTAATGTCGAGGTGATGTTCTGGCATGTGCCTAGGGACTTCAACAAAGATGCAGACGAGTTGGCGAGTATGGCACTACAAGAATGATTGACACCCCAGAAACAAGGTTTTAAGAGCAAAGTCTCTGAAATACACAAGCCCGCGCGTTGAAATTTTTATTTTCTTTAACTGTAAAAAATGGTTGTCATTCTATGTCTGCAAGGCCTGCCCTGCTTATCGCGCGTGATATTGTTTCTAAAATCTATCAAAGAATAAAGTGAAACGCCACGCAGTTACCCTATTTCCAAAAAAGAAAGACTGAAAACCGCCCCCAGTAAAACCGAGCAGCAGCTCTAGTGTGTGTTCCTTGCCTGCTGTCTCCGTTTATGAAACGACCTGATATCGCAAACATAGCGCCATGCAAAGCCTTCTGGTACTTTTTACTCCACATAAAACTGAAACATCCTTTGCTGGTTGCTCACAATCATGTCGAGGTCAATCCCATGATGTAAAGTCAAATGCTGCATCTGCTCATAAAATCCTTTTTGCTCCTCGCTTACTTGACATCTCTGCCATACACCATAAGCCCTGACTAAGTCTTCCCTACGCTCATCAAAGCCCATAAGTGGCGTTGTTGGAAAGACTAATTCAGGAGTTGAAACAGCACCTCCCGATGCACAATGTTGGGAATGACAATCAATGGCCATTGTATCACCTGAGTCCCGTCGCCTCCGCTTGCGAAGTCGCTGCTTCTCTCGTTCTTCTCGCTCTTTCTCTTCCCTCGCCACCCGATCTCGTTCGTCGTCTAATAGCAGTCGACGGAAGGTCTCTGGAACATCGTCGTGTCCGTTCAAGGGCTTCCCTGCTTGTAAGTGATCGGCAAGCATTCTTACATGATGGGGATGAAGCTGATGATGTTTGCCTTCATACTGCCAGCAGTGGTCACCTTTTGTACAAGGCAAGCCAGGGCAGCGCATTAGGGCATAAGCTTTTTTGATGCACACTCCTCGGCTAAGAGCGGTTCCGTCTCCAACTCTGGCTTCTATCTCTCCTTGCTGCTCAGCTGATGCAGCCTCCTTGGTCGGCTTGCTAGTGTCAATATATGTGTAATAGAACGTAACAGTAACGGTAGTCGCGTTGCGGCCCTTGCTCTTATTGGGCAGATTACTCCATTCCTGAAGCTGTTTTTTGACAAATAACCAATCAATATCAAGTTCTTCGAAACTCAATGTGATGGGGGGTGTTCTACGATGAGTGGTTGACAGTACGATTTTCGTCTCGTTTGCCTGGCAAGGCTTCTTCGCAATCTCTTTGGCTAGTTTCGCTTCCAAAACACGCCGCCAGAACCTCCGGGGTGACTCTACAATACCTAATTCTGATTGGCCAGCACGCCTCCTGTTATTTATAGACAATTTCCATTCGACATTATATGAAATCGCGGGCTCTTCGTCCGACGTTTCTACATCCCTAGCAGTGGATGGCAAAGGGCCTTTCCCTGCAGGTCTCAGACGGCTCTTTGAGGCAAGGGTCGCTGGTGGATATTCGTCATCATCGGAAGTCAGGATATGGCAGCTTTGAGAATCGCTTGCATCATCGTCGCTCGGCCAGATGTCACTTTGACTCATGGTTGTTGATGCAGTACAAGGCACTGCCTCGTCGCTTCTCGCAGGTTCGCTCAAAGAGCTACAACGAACGGGAGTCTTGAGCACTGCCTTTCCATCGCTTTCCATGCTCTTCCAGGCCCCACTCTGCTAAACAATCACGTGAACATTTCATTACCATTACTATCATTGAAGTTTACCTCCGGTATTGCTTCTAAAAGCTTGCTGATGAAGCTATTTACAGCTTTATATATTAATTAATAGCAGATAATGCAGTGCGACACTCTCTAGCTCTTGTATATAGACTAATGCGGCCTAGTCTGATTGTGGCGGCTACCTGCCTGATTCAAATAGATATTCCCCCATTTATTAATCAGCGTTGGCCACGTGATATAAAACTATAAAAGTACGGAGTACCTGGGTGATAGATAATAAGTACTATCTAGAATGGCGCACGGTCATAGTGGAGCTGTTAGTCTTTTTCTTTTTCATACTACTTTAAGCTACTAAAAAGTACCTATACTAAGCTAGAACCAACCGTAGCTTTTAATTATTACTTGTCAAGCTTGTATAGTTGTCCAAATGTAGCTTTTAGTAAGATAACAAAGTATATCAATGTATCGCAACGTACCTACTAAGCGCTTTAATTTTGCTCAAAACAATATCAATTCCATCATGAGTTGTCGTAGTCGAGAAAGTCGTGGGTATGACCCCGCACACTGACCCCCGTTGTCACCATCCGATATGTCTCGACCCAAAGCACACATTTAGGTCAAGTTCAGTCCGCTTGAAAGCTGTTTGTCTCTCAAGTATTTTCTCTACTCTCACCATCCCAGTTCATATCACTTTATTGGCGAAGACAGGAGTCCAAGCGGTCGGTATCAGGGACTTGCGCCCAAACCAAAATATGCGCCTGGATGGATGTACAAGCGACTTTGCAGATCCCCTGCAGGCCTTGACGTGGAGGCTCAACGTCCATGGCCCACCACTCACCCTTACGAGTACGTACG
Organism: Trichoderma polysporum; assembly: GCA_030278935.1. NCBI lineage: Eukaryota > Fungi > Ascomycota > Sordariomycetes > Hypocreales > Hypocreaceae > Trichoderma > Trichoderma polysporum. Next base: position 13,614 of record JARFTM010000268.1, on the reverse strand, counting down.
CAACTCGGTAACGAGCTCAATAATCAGTTCTAAACAAACGCCAGAATGGCGCGAGAAGAGCGCGAAGCTGACGCGCGTGGGACAGGGCAGCTGCGAGACGGTTGCTTTTCGAGTTTGGCTCGAGGAGATGATGCCCTTCAGCGCCCCGATCATTGGCCGGCGGGCCGGTAGGAGGGCCAAACTGGGAAGTTGAAGGTGGGGTCCAAGTTGTGGTACGCTGATTGAAATAGAATTGTCTCCTTCCACACAACGTGAAATAACTCGCACTTGTATAACATGAATAACACACCGCGCGTCCATATGCCTGCCGTGTCGTCTCTATTTGTAGGGGACGTTGAATACGAAGAATTAAGCTCGCCAGCTCCAGAATCGAGCATCTCCGCAGCCGTGCGGCCTCATTCACAGCAATAATTTTTCTCTACGACCTCCTCCGCTTCTTCCGTGTCTAAGCCTCAATCTCAGTCAAGGAAACGTAAACTGCGCGCACCAGAAACCTGGAAGCACTTCCGCGTGCCCCAAGGAGATGAAGAGACACACCAGAATAACCAGAGACTCTGGTATTGTCAACACTGTCACAATCCGCCATGGCGTACAGTCTCCACTACAAGCGCCAAGCGGCATATGCGAAGTGACCACTGCGTTATCATTGATGATGAAGAAAGGCCAGCAAAGAAGGCACTTCAACAGTCTCTTGAAGTAGCATTTACACGTGTCGAAGAGAAGAACCGAGACCTAGTATCCCGTGACGAACAATCGACACTAAGGAATGCGATCCAACTTGACGCATTCTACGAGGCACAGATCCAGCTTATCACAAGCCGGCGGCTCCCATTCAATTGTGTCTCTTGGCCGGAATACCAAGCACTTCTTTGCGCAGTTAACCCGAGAGCTGAAGAGTTCCTTATTCAGTCGGGCAATACGGTAGTCAATAAATTTCATACAGTGTGCTCCGCGTCAGACAACGGGAGGTAGAAAAGAGTGAAGAGGCACTAAGAGGGTAACTCATGAGAAAGAAGCATTTTCCCCATAGCTTATTAATTAGGATATGCAAAGGACTATGCTGTATTAGCCTCTGCTAATTAGCTGTCTTCTTCTATACTTTTAAGTCATACCGGCAGTATTAAGCTGACTGGCTGCTAACTTGTGGCTTGTCACCTGCCACTCAAATATCCTAGCGCAATCAAACTACGAGCTATCCTCGAAGTAAAACACTTCCTAGATCCTCCATCGACCTTCAAACCTTGGATAATGTCTATCAATATGTCATTATTGATACTAGTAAGCATACACTGTGACTTCTTCGCTAAAACGGACGTGTTTGCCTTCCCCGATAGACGACAGAAGTCTCAGGATCGATGATGGCAAGAGACGGAACTGTATACTGGTGGCTCTTTGGTTCGTAGCTACTTGTAACATCCCGTTATTTCTGATCATGCGGCCTACTGGCCTTGAGCAGCATGATTTCTGAAACATGGTCTCCACTATGCTCCTCCTTTTCAGGCTAGGCTTTTTATCAGGTGCACTCGAGATAATTTTATCGTATGATGATGAAGTACCACCACTTGTCTGTAAGGGCCCATAGAGCCAGGTAACATCGTAGTCCTTAAACCTTGAACTAGTTAGCCTTTCCCTCCAGACAACATCTGACTTCACTTACCAATTCAGGGCCTCTGGAGGTATAGTCTTCAGCTTGTTTAGGAGTTTCATGCATATTCTTAAGGATGCATTTACTAAGCGAGCCGCATTATCAAACTCATTTGTATGTGACACAATATATCTCCAGGATCGCTGGATGGTCTCATAACTCCAGTCGTGGGAGAAGTAGTCCACATAGTAGGATGGTCGTAGCCGCATCGACATATCGTCTTGAGCATACCTAATGATACCAGAGCTCGGCATTTTATTGAGGTCTCTAAACTCTTGGGCAGAATCGGTGAGATCTCTTGATTTTGATAATCGGCTTACAGCCATTGCCAGTTCGCTTCTGTGTCTGTAAGAATGTGCCGCATCTCCGTATATTTCGTGTTTGGCTTGTTTGGTAGCGTGACTCGTCGCGATGGAGGATTGGCATGGATAGATTTAGGAGGGTGTGAAGTCCCAGTCGAAGATCTCTCCAAGGGAAAATGAACTATATGTTCGGTAACGCTTTCACCACCTCTAGAAATGTGTGGTAATATTGCATGGCTTATCCTGAAAACTAGTGCATCATCCCTTTGCATCATCCCTTGGTAGGCCCCTAGGAACTTATGGTAAACCGTGCTGGCGGCGCTGGAATCGCACAGGTTGCCGCAGCTGCGTATACCTACAACGAGATAGCAGCTGGCGCATGGGTAGGCTTTTGTGAAAGCTATAGATATATAGCTACTTAAAATAAGCATGGTTTAGCACTATGGGGCATTAAGATTCATTGCATTTGGCTAACGTATCCAATGGAATGCAAGAGCTTACGAATGGAATGCATAGAATTTGTGAAAGGAATTCCCTCTCTTCCTCGTTGAAAGGAAATTGCACATGTGGGAAGACAGCTGTGGCCCGCATGCAGACCTGTCTCATCCAAAATGCAAGACGACTATGAAGCGTTTGACTAGAATGCTGTCGCCTATAAGCGAAATTCGTCTATTGCGCAGTGAGGATAAGGACAAGTCTCAATTTGAATCATGCTTGCTAAAAAGTCTCTTTTTCTACTTCGAGGTAAGCAATTAGCCGGAGATGTGATTTCTTCTACCACATGTCGCGACATCATACCGGTTCCATCTCAAACGGCATGCATTTCCAATCACAGTCACACAAAAGGATGACGAAAAGGCGCTTCTGGGCCGGCAATGAGGGGTGAATACTGTCGTGGCTATACGGAGATCCTTGGTCATAGTATAGAGAACTTAAAATGGATGAAAAACCGATTACGAAATCATGCACTGCCGCAACTTGCAGAGATAAACTCTAGCATCCAAGACTCACCTGGATCTCAATATTTCAGTTTGAAGCAGCTATTACCGTACTTCTCGTATGATTTTACTGTATTTCTCTCATTACTACAGAGGAGCATTTTAAACTATTTTCTTTCAAGAAGCTTTTAGCCCGGTTGTATTACAGCTACTGTGATTTCAGTGCATTATTAACCTCTACATGGCGCAATGCCGCCGTGTTTTCGGGCCACATGTTCTCCATTAGCCTTTTTTTTCCTACCCAAATATTGTTGCTTGGCGGGTGACCAGATCTTAACATTGTCGAGCGTATATGGCCCAGAGCGTACATGATGCATGAGTTGGTATTATGGTTGTGATCCTCTGCAATTGTCTATCCAAAATCCACTTTCATAAACCCACCCGCAGATCCGCGATTAGAACCCCGCTACTTCACTCTGATATTGTCAGCTGCTGCATTAAATGTTCTTTTGTGTAGGAACTGTTCAACGAGCTGGTTCGGTCTTGGATGCTTGTAGCGATATATCAACGCGATGCGCTCCTCTGCATCTTCGATTGATCCAATGACACATTATACGTTCTCAATTCTTGCTCAGCCTTGGCCGAAATTGTTGGGCTGGCAGTCGAAGACGTCTCTGTGAGCCTCGTGGAAGACAAGCTCGGGTCATGAGCCCTCTCCACATCTATTTTATCTTCCGACAGTCGACAAGATTCTGAGCAGTAAGTCGCACCATCTGTCAGGGCATCACAGCCGAGACACGTATTATACGTCCATTCTAGGCGTGAGGACATGTTAGCGATTTTCGGACGTTTTAGGTTACAGAATGATGACAGGGTTAGCATATTCTTATACCACTGACAGCAGGTGGGCAGGAGCGTCTCCCCCCACACTCCTCCCCGAAAACCCCAACCTAAAACTGTGGTTCCACGCAGGGACGCAAGCAGCCGACGACCAGTAACGACCTGCCCTATAGCCAGCAGAAGATGCACGCGTCATTGGCGAAAGACCGCGTTTCATTGGCTTGCGTTGGAAAAGGAAAATTAGGATATGTTGACGATGTGAATGTTGAGGATGGGTCTAGGGCTCTTATTACTACAGTACTATGTGTAACTTATAAGCGAATAAAGCCAGCGAATTCTCTTTCTCGACTAAATGTCATATTCTTAGCCTAATTGAAGGAATTACTAGCTGTAGCATATGCACTACATAGCAATAATAACTAAAAATACTTTGAATTGGGGAGTTTCCTTAATAGAAATTCCAGCGTGTTCAAAGTGGCCCCTGACGCTTTCCTTTCTCCTCCCCACAACACGAACGGCTTCCTCGAGGAAAGCTGCGAAGTCGTCTTTTACCAACTCGTCAAATTCATCCCAGACCCTGAATGTACCTCTTCAGCTCACCAAAGAACTCTTCGATCGGATTAAGGTCTGGTGAATATGGCGGCAAATAGAGTAGCACTACTCCTGCGTCCTCACAGAGCTGCTGAACCCTCTCTGAGTGATGAATGGAGGTATTGTCAATACATAAAACGATCTCGGCTCAGGCCACTTGCCACAGTAAGGCAGAAGCCGCTCGAGAAATTCCTTGAATTTCTCGCCATCAGTCGAGCCTTCAAATATCTCAAAGTATATAATGCCATCTTGGGTGTATGCAGGGAGGATTTGGTACCTCTGGCCACGGTGTAATCGCTTGATTTGTACTGGAGTAATGCCTTTTTTAGACCACCCCTTCTTAGTACCAATACTCTTATCACACCCACTCTCATCAACGTAAATTAATTGGCAGGAATCAAAGAATAATCTTTCGTATATATGGTCGGCTCTTTAAGTCTGGGTTACGCTCCTTGGCAACATCCCTTGTAATCTCCGTCGTATAGTCTACGCTCTTTATAGCTCTACTCACGCTGGAACGAGTCACATCGGCATCAAACTCCGTGCGGAGAAAAGTAACCCATATCCTTCAAACGCATACATGGGGAATCTACAAGTTTATTGCACAAGGCAGCCAGCATATTGGGGGTAACAGTTGTTGGTCGGCCGACGCCGTTCGATGGTGCTTTTGTTGCTCCAAAGCGAACTTGCTTCCATCGGCAGCGGCGTACCGCGCGGGCGGTCGAGGAGCTTAATCTGGCTAGGTTGCATCCGTAGGCGCATCGCCACCCTGAGATGATTGCATTATCTTTCCTTTAGAATAAAATACGCATGGGACGGACAGTATTAGGCGGCCTTGCACCTCTGCCGGAGAAACATTGATTCATTAACTCGCATTTGATCAATTCCGACTCCTTTATCGGGTAGCAGAGCGACAAGGCGGATCTCCCTTCTAGATGCATCGGGGGCTCTGCACAGTGACTTAGAGTGGAAATGACTGTTTCCTGGATGTAAAAGATCCATAATTATTGAATATAAACGAATTATACAGTTGAATTCGGGAGAAGGGGAAAGAATGGGAAGAGTAAGCTACATAAAAGGTAGTTGTGTAGTATTAGCGGGTGCCTTAGGCATTCGTTTTGAGCGAGCTCGACATACGGTAGCTGCCGTAAGCAAATCAGTCCGAAATAAAGCATATATGACCGTTTGAAAGTCGTACTAAATATAATGGAGGTCTATCGAGTGGGAGGCTCCCTTCCAGGGCACACAGATTGAACAATTCCCCTATTTTCCCTTTGTATGTACCAGTACGACAAACACAAACAAACAAACGGACTATTCGATCTATTTTCCTATTACCCTTCTAACCAAGCGTCGAAAACGCCCTTAAAGATCAGATCACTCCGGCCATTCATGCACTGCTTCGCTTGGACCCTCCCTATACTCAACCTAGACGCTGGAAGCCTGTCTAGATTGGGCATGTAAACTTTGCAGGACATAAGTTAAACGTCATTGTGGCGGCCACAGTGCCTCTAGTGCACAGACGAGCGTCCTATTAGGCCTACAGGAGGAAAAGTCAATTCGGGACATAGAATGCGTGTAGGCAAAGAAATAAAGAAATACCTGAGTAACGTCACGCGCAGGAGCAAGCTAGCCCACTGGACGAGCAGTAGGGCGACCAGAAACATATTGACCTAGAAGATCTGATGGTTGGAGGTTTTAACAGGGCTACAGCATTCCAGTTCGACTCTCCCTTATCTAGCGTCTCATACCTCCGATCAAACAATCTTCCGCCACTTACCGCCCCTGTATAGCCGCGGTGGCTTTCCCATGTCCACCCTTTGCGGTAGATAACACTTCGGCTCAATGACTAGCAGAATAGGATTGCGGCTCACGGCACAATAAAGGTACATGGAACCAATGCTATAGAAGCTTCACTATCATCGACATCAAACTCCCTCTAATATAGGTCATAGCTATCATGCTGTAAGGGTTTTATCAAGAACCTCAGCTTGCTGCCTATGGCACCCTTTTCTCTTCATCTACTTCCATTTATCTAATCGTACGCCAGAATCTTGATAGCCGGCAATCTTGCATGAAGGTTTGGCTTCCGTAGGATTCTTCTCTCCGTCTTACGGTTAGACTAGAATAAATGAGAAATAAAATAATTTGATTAGACGATGAAACGCGCAGCATTCTAGATGGCTTGCAGTGAATTGCATCCCAAAGTAAGATTTAACTGTGACTATGCCGCAGTGTGTGCATCCAAGAGGGAGGGGTGGTATCATGATGATCTCATAGACGATGAGAAAGGCAAGCAGAGGCTTGAGAACGAGCTGGGGGCTGCTTTGATCAGTCATCCAAAATGTTTCTAAGTCTGCCCTGTACACGGCTCTAAGGAAATATCGATCGCAGCGTTATCCATCTCCACATCCCTATACGCCAGAGTTTGGCACTCGCATGACATAATCCATCATGATGGCATGCAGAGACAGAGGCAATGGGGCTGTCGACTACTGGTCCAAGAGGAAGCTCTTCCGCGTCTACATACGCGCCGCGTAGACTCCTTCCAGGCCACCACATAAACAACCTTGGTCTAGCATGACAAGAGGGTCCCTCTTGTCCAGAGACTGAAAGAGTGGGCAAGAGCCGCCTCTCTTGGCCAGCAAGTTAGAAGCACCTCATCGTTAAATACGGCCTCACCTCTCAAGCCTGTGTTCGAATACGTTGCCTCAGCGGCAGATATCACGACTTGTCTTCACATCCACGACTACATCACGTCCCTCTTGTGTCTAATTGTATGCGATCCATCTGAGAGATCCTTACACTCTGCACCTCGACGACCTAACACCTACTGCATCTAATCACCATGTGCAACTACATCTACGTACGATGCCTTCGATATCTCGACATGAAACACGCATTGCTGACACAGAACAGAAGGAGTTGAGCTGCCAGCACCACTACCACTTGGTGGAGTCATGGTGCCCCAAGTACATTGAGACCGAGCGACGGTGCCCTCCCGCCATCGTCAGTAAGCAATACTGGTGAGTGAATGTATAGCATCTCCCTTATATGAATGGTTGCTGACATTGCTCCAGTGGTGATGACGTTTGCGGTAAGTCGAGTCATACCTGGGGAATCTCTCCAAATCCATTCAACGTTGGCGATACACAAAACTGACTTGTCGTCCAGCTGCCTGCCGCGAACATCGGCAGCCCAATAACCACCCTTGGGCGAAGTTGATCCAGCGCCCCGAGTCTCGCATGCCACGTTCCCCAGTTTCCATGCAATGAGCGCCATCAACATGAGTGGCCATCGGTTGAAGCATGCGCGTCAAAAGGTCACCGTGCCGCAAAATCCCACACCCCACACTCGACCGATGCAATAAATCGGCTTACTAATAATAGCTTTACTGAAATGAGCTGAACATTTATATATCATTACTATGTTCTTTATTTTCATTAATAATAGGTACAGTAGTAGGTTTAACTCAATTTAGAATAAAAAGATTATTCGCTTATAGTACAATAAGTCATGTAGGATTTATGCTTCTAGTTTCAGGTATATCATGTATCGAATCTACTAAAGCACTTATATTTTATTTAACTCAATATATTATAAGTAATTTAAATGCCTTTATGATATTAATTGCTATAGGTTATGCATTATACTATTATAATACAAGTGAAAACAAAGAACATGACGAATTAATGGATAAAAACAAGCCTCCAATACAATTAATCAATCAATTGAAAAGTTCTAGGCGAGGTTCTCGTTTTCTTTTTTTCCGTTTATCGCTTTCTTTTTTTCCGTTTATCGCTTTTCTTCTGCCTCTAGCCTACATGCATCTGTGGTGTTGGTGGCAAGAGGAGTTTTTAACTTGCAGACCCCGCCTTTCGGGATGTGGTTGGGAAGTGAAATGGGCAACCCTTTTCCGAGAAATAAAATTCGCAAACCCCGCCTCTCAACCACCCTCTCCATCGCCAACCTCAGGTTCGTATTCTCCCTAAAGTTGACATTTTAGCATAGGTGAAGATTCGTTTCTGCAACCGATGAGTCTATGCCGCACTTTGTGAGGAGTTTTCCCCGCATACGGTATCCGCAGTATACGATACGCCGGCCTTAACGAAACTCAGTGGAGGCAAAGATCTGCAGGTTGGAGGTCATGTTGACGGTCGTGATTCATCAGCGGCAGTGTGGCGCGGGCTAAGGTCAAGTAACGATTTGTAGTCGGGGAAGGTCGGATAGCTCTAGAGATGACTGTATACTCTGCCTGGCCAGGGGACTGCATAAAAATGTTTATCCCAGATATGATCGAAAGTATTCGAGCCGCCGGTACGGGGGGGTACAACTCTAGGAGCTGGCGGTGGAAGTGGCATCGTCTTGATGTTTCTCGGAGTCCATCTCAAATCGAAGTGTTATAGTTATTATGTGATGACGCCATTCTAGCTATTAGATAGACTGTGACTGCACTTTGGATAATTTGATTGAAGTGATTAGAGCAAAATCCTCATTCACGTACGTGGTAATCTAAGATAGCTACGCGAATGTCCGAAATTCGGTCTGTACAGGCATCATTGGCATCTGACGCGCAGAAGCTGAAATCTGCGGTACACCAGACTATACTTTGGCCATAAACGTTCCAATGAGAAACCTTATTCAAGGCCGCCGCTCCCCTCGTTCTCTTCTCTTGACAGCCAAGTAGCACTTGCTGGCAAACTCCGAAGCTCGCATTTCGTATAGCGCAAGTACGACGTGCGCCGAATTTGAGGCCAAATACATAGTGCGCTTCTCGGGGAGCTGTACTGTAATACTCTTTAACTAACTTTTATATACATAGTGGCCGAAGTAAGTGTCCGAATTAACGGCATTGGTCTTCCCACATCGGCTAATCTTGTGGCGTACTGTGGCCAACGCAGAAATGCATCAAGCACAATCCGATTCCAGCCAAACCTGCAACTATAAGAAGGTCACACCTTGCACAAAGCCGCATGCGAACAAGGGATGGAGCTGCGGTTGGAATCATTTCAACGACCCCGCAGCTGGACAGTCATCAATTTAGAAGCCAGCGTCTACAGTTAAATGAGGATCCGGGTCGAACTGGTCATCCCGCCGCTCGTATTCAACGCGAATCTCCTGTAAGGTGTACAGTCTGTGCTAGTTGGGAGGTAAGCTTAGTAATTGCTTACAATCATATATACAACTTCTCTACGCTCGTTTAAAATAGCTTAGATAGTCAGTTGTGAATAACATAAACAACTTTGATTAAGTCTACTTGACCTACTCTACTCGTTCGTGACGCTATTACTGCATCGCCCAAACGTCCAGCCTGACCTATCCGCCAACATAAACCAGAATCTAGGTTTGTCCCTTGGAAATCCTAACCTATACTAACCTATAGGTTCACGGTTCGTCACACCTTTTCTTATTATATATTTGAAGCAATTTAAAAAGAGGGTCTCATAATAATATTTTATATATCTTTAACCTTTAAAGTGCAATATATAATGCTTTAAAGGCACTGGGAATACCAATCATTGGAGTACCTGCATGTGGCTCCCAATTGGCAGCATGTTGGTCCCGACCATCCAACACCCCCACATTGGCTGTATCTGGCCGCGCAGCTATCACTACCTGCTGTCGTTGTTGGAGTGGTGGAGGAAGTTGTAAAATATATCTTGGACGTCGTTGTTACACTGCTACTGCTGCCACCGCTCTGCCCTTTCAAGCCCGGCTGGGTGAAGAAACTCCAAGTTTCTCCGGGTGCCCACGATTGACTCTGGCCGGCGTCCTTGGGGTCTGGGACGTGATCACCGGAATGAGCAATCCACCAGACCGGGTAGCCGGGTCTGCAGTCGTACGTTGTCTTGATGTGCGCGCCGGAGCCGCCGGCCGGCTCAGGAGCGTTCTTAGAAGTGCAGCCGTTGAGCTGAAGGAACTTGTCGCGTAGACCTCGGCCAAGATTGATGGGGAGAACGCTGTCGACCACGCCGTGGATGCCGAGGTACGGGATTGGCGTGGTTCCGCCGTCGCATCCGCTGAGCTGAGCCCCGGCAATAACGGCTACGGCCTTGAAGACATCTAGGATAACACGTTAGTTGAGCTTGTAGAGATCACATTCACGTTTGGCTGTCATACTTGGACGGGAGCAAGCCAGCTCGAAGGTCATAGCGCCACCATAACTCCATCCCGTGGAGAATATCTGGTCTTTGTCGACACAGGCGTTGGAAGTGATATAATCCACCATCTGGTCGGTAAATGTGAGGTCCTCTCCTCCGCTATTCGCCCAACCGTTATTCAGGCCCTGTGGCGCAACGAAGATAGCCGTCTCTCGTGCTAAATCCCGTAGGCCATAGTAGCCAGGGGCAACATTATTCATGGTACCATCACGCCAGTGATACCCAAAAATGAGCTTGTAACCTGTGCTGGCATTGTAGTTGGCCGGAAGCTGCAGGATGTACTGCCGCGTCTTGCCCTTCACTGTCATGGATTTAGTGCCACTGCTAGTGCCTACAGCTTTACCACAGCCCAATGATAGAGAAGCCACAGCCTCCTGCACGCTGGCGGCAAGGAAGATCAGAGCTAGTTTTCCGTAAGAGAGCATCCTGACATATAACTTGGCGAGTCGCTGGGAAACTAGCCCACAGACTGAGAAGTTAAGCGTAGACTATCGCAGTAAGAGGGAGGGATTGTCCTTTATATCAATCGGACTTTTATGAAACAAAAACAAGGTTCTCCATGCTCTTCCATTTACGTTTTCTATTGGATGTCGCCATTAATGGTTTCGGAGATATCAAGCCATCCTTAATCGTCCAGCCACCTAGCCGCTTATTGAATGAATACGACCATCTGGCCGCTTGCAATTGGTGCGCTTAGACTCTAGAGTCACAACGACCCGGTTCTGAACCATTGCTCCCTCCTTGATCAAATAGCCGCTGGGCTCAGTTATGTTCGCTAGGATAAAGTCGTGATCGTGATGCAACTCGCCTAATAGCAAATCAGTCAGCTAACCTAATGTCATAAGGCCCTTGCTATTCTTACTATAGAAAAGATTGTCAGTATAAATTATACAGTAGTATAAGAACTTGATTTACATAAGAACCTACGTCTCCTGTTGTTGATATACTACACCAGCCGGGGCTGTCAGGATACCTGTAAATAGAATAGTTGCCAAGGAATAATAATGCCATTTTGCTAAGGTCAGGCTATATCGGCTGATGTCTAATAAGCTTATTTGCTTTTAGATAAGAAACTAGCCGCTACTGTTAAAATTGGCTAACGGTAAAATGTGATATAACTTGCCTAGAAGTAGATTAGCTGGCCGTGGCAAAACGGGTGTCACGACCTTACGATGTCCTTGGTGCCCATCATAAACCCTCCTCCGTAGAAGATGATGGCTAGAAGAGAGCTGTCAGCGAGTTGTCACTACCCTGAAGTGGGCGGCTTGAATGTGCATACCAATTGGCTTGACATCGCCTGGCTTGCTGCTCGAAGAAGGCGCATGGTAGACATCTGCCGTCAGGGTTTAGTCTCCCTCGAGGCTGGCGTAGGTGTACTCTTTCTTTTCGAGGCTGCCCATTTTGGAGACTGTAAGCTGATGATGTGTCGCACTTCAAACTCCACAGCACACCCCTGAGTGCTTCCCTCTTTGGCTCGGTCTTATCGACATAAGAAAGCAAAGCATGTGCCGAGGCACGTCTCATTGTCCCATCGCCAGGTCCGCTAATGCCGTTACAGCTACAGCTAGAGGTCTTGCCAGACCATGTCACTTGACGGACATTGCAGTTGCGAGAGGCGGACGACCCAAGTAAGCGGAGAGTCTGTGGCGAAGTGCAAGCACCCCGACCAGCCCTGCCGACTGTCCCCGCTAGCCGAAATCCGACAGCAAACCTTGTCAGGCCATATCGAAGGGCTGATACTGCGCGATTGGTGTCTTTTCGCCGACTCACAGGACAGTTCTAAATATATGTCAGCCTGCAAAGCCGTTGTACAGACAGAAGTAAAATCTAGCCAAGTTCAACATGAGTTCAGTTGATACAAAGACACTCCCCGTAGATACGTTGAGCGCGTCACTCCAGGGCTCAGCCATTTACGAGTGGCTCGCCAGGGTATCAAGAGAGCCTCTACAGATGGTCTGAAGAAGCGGAGAAAAGTGCCGTATGTATTGCGGTCCAGCCCAATTGCCATAATAGTCATGCCGGCAGATTCTGTTTCCCGCCTTAATCGATCACTATGCTAACCATCCTGGCCACAGGCGGTTGTAGTGCAAGCAACTTCTGCCCAGGCCCTGCTATTTGCCCAGGAGCATAGTCTAGAAGTCGCAGTCGCCGGCGGCTGCCACTCTACATCAGGTTCATCCTCCACCGAGGGTGGCCTGCTGGTAGACTTGTCTAAAATGCGCCAAGTTACTGTCGACGCAGGAAAACTGACCATTAAGGCCGGGGGAGGCACGACATGGGAGGATGTTGATCATGCTGCTGCAAAATATGGGTTAGCGACGGTTGGTAATACTGTCTGTCAATCACACTGGTGTTAGTCGCTCTGCGGAGGGTATGGCTGGTTGACGGACATGTATGAGCTTACAATCGACAACTTGCTTGAGGTCGAGATTGATGTAGCGGACGGACGAGTCCTAGTGGCACCGGAAACGGAGAATGTGGATCTCTTCTGAGCGCATCCCGGGCGGGACAGAGCTTTCGAGTAGCGACAAGCTTCACTTTCCGTGGGTATAAGCAGTCAGATCCAGTTTGGGGCGGTCTGCTCGCATTCCGAGTCGATGACCTAGAAAAAGTCGACGATTTCGCTAACCATGTCGTCAAGATGACAGAGGGTCAGAGTGGTATGGTTGTGAGAATCGGCGCACCAGCCCCTGCCGGAAAAGGCAGCGTCTTGACGATTCTTTTTTTAAATTGGCGATGAAAAGAGCGCAAAGGAATACTACTCGAAGCTATTTGATCTGAAGCTAGTGCTAGACCTAACTTCGCCAATGCCATACAAAGATGTTAACGGCATGCTTAACACAGACTTGACTCATGGAGACCGTAAGTCCTAGAAGGGCTCTGTCTTTACTGCCCCTTATCTGTTAGTAACTAGACAGTCTTCAGCGGGGAATGCCACGCATCAAAGTTTCAATGAACAGAACAGTTGCGAGAAGGTAATTACAAGCGACGTCCTCACGGACACGCGTAATTGTTTGTTTGTTTGTTTTATTATTAACGTCCACTAAGTAAGCTAGTTACATAAATCCACATCTGGGCAATAGGACGGTAGGAGCCGCAGTTTCAGACCCGCGTTCGCTACGTTTCAGGGGTACAAA
>JARFTM010000267.1:0-29269 GCA_030278935.1 Trichoderma polysporum | reverse complement strand
TTTCTCTAGACTACGCCGCTGCACCCAGCCCTGCCAGGATAACGACCATGCCTTTAAAGATATCCAGTGCCTAATTTCTTTCTCTAGACTACGCCGCTGCACCCAGCCCTGCCAGGATAACGACCATGCCTTTAAAGATATCCAGTGCCTAATTTCTTTCTCTAGACTACGCCGCTGCACCCAGCCCTGCCAGGATAACGACCATGTCCTTAGAATGATTCAACACGGCCAATTATTATTCTTGAGAGCCAGCGTAAGAAGCATTAGTAGCCTTATATAGAGCGCGGCTTGCCTCTATAATCCAACTCCCACAATTTAGACTTCCTATTTCTCTTTACAGACCTAGTGGTTGTAGATCTTAAAGAACGTAATGTTTCAAGGGGAAACTTCCTTTTTTTTCGACTGCCGCATCCATGACTGTAATTATCCTTAGACCTAGGCTTTTTTGCAACGGCTTTCTTGCCTGCAAGTTGCTGTATAGAAGAAGAGGCATGAGATGGTGCAAAAGCAGTAGGGCTCTCCAACTTTTGACGTTTATCTTTATGTTTATCATCGCAATCGTCGCACCTAGATCTCTTCTTATCTGTGCCCTTATCTGCAGCCAGTTGGGAAGTGGGGTTCATAGATGTCGATTCAAACGCAAAGGCACTCTCAAATTTTCGACGCTTATAGACATGGTCATAAACATCATCATCACCATCATGATCGCTATCATCTAGTGTAGAGTTCTCGTCGGTCGCGCTTCTATCTGTCGTTTGCTGAACTGTTGCATGAGGTATTGATCCCGGCGTTACACTCTTCAACTTTTGACGATGGCCACGAGCATCAAAGACATCGCCATTACGTTGATTTCTCTTTCTAGATTATTCAAGCATTAGAATTAGTCCAATTATATAGTGGGAAACTATACAGCGTAAAATAAAGTGCTGACCTCTTTCCGTGTATATTCGCTGCGTTTCTTTTTAAAATTTCTGTTTCTGAGAGAGATATGTCGCTTCTACAGGTAGTGTCATTGGATATAGATGTCTCACGTTGGACATAAGTGAAGGTGCCTATTAAATAAGCGGCATTCGCCGACTCCTCTTCCCTGATTTGACATTCGATAGGAGCCTCATAACAAAAATCGTCGTCAGGCCATTGCGTCCCGGAGCTCAGTTGATCATAGGAATAGGTATCGGCCTGCATCTCTCCATAAAGATTAAGAGGTCCATGCATCTTCTTCTTGCAAGAGTTTTGTATCTCCTGGTCAATAGGGCTCTGTGTCTCCTCGCTGAGATGACCAGCTGTAGGGGCGTCTAATTGCACATTTGCGGCATTTGCTTCCCAGCCTTGTGCAATTCCTGTTAAAAGCCGCAGAAAGTCCAGAAGGCAGTGAGTTAGACATACATCAGACACCGTATGTTGAGCATGTTCACATGGAAAGACGTCTTTGCCATATATAGTTTGGTCCATAGCGTCGGTCATTAGGGTTAATAACGTCTTCCGCCATTTTTCGTTTGTTTCCTCAAATATTCGCTCAAACTCTGCTTTCTGGCCTTTAGCAAGCTTTGCTACCTTTATTGCATTATCAAAATAATCGTCTTCTCTAAGGATAGGGATCTGTATCGTATTAAATCGGCTGTAATAATCTCCATAAAGATGGTCCCGCATCTGAGGTTCAACGTTATCAGACCAAGTGCGAATCTGGCTTATACAAAAAGGTGGTGATGGGTTTTCGAATAGATGCATCCTGTATTGGTCGGCTTAGTCGTGGTTATGGTGTAATAATTAAGACAGTGAATTGACGCGACTTTGCGATAGTGTGAGGTTTAAGATTACAAGTCAAAGCGGGGTACGGAGTAGAGTACACTCAAGTGAAC
Organism: Trichoderma polysporum; assembly: GCA_030278935.1. Classification (NCBI taxonomy): domain Eukaryota; kingdom Fungi; phylum Ascomycota; class Sordariomycetes; order Hypocreales; family Hypocreaceae; genus Trichoderma; species Trichoderma polysporum. The sequence goes on along the minus strand of JARFTM010000267.1, from coordinate 27,410 downwards.
CATCTGAACAAGTCACATGCACGCAATGTGGCGTGCATGGCCTTAGTAAGCCTTTCGCTGCTTCTGAAGGAGCAGCACGGCACCCTAACCTAAATCGCGATATTCATTCACTTACAGCGACCTACTAGATTATTGTCATTGCCGTCTCTAGAAGGTAGCGTGTCCATATATTGTATATTGGCCTTGAAAATACGTCGCACACATGTCAAATCACTACCTCAATTATGTTGTCACATTAGAGAAGAGATAGTAATATGATAAATATAATGATTGAACGGATGTTAGATTTCGATTCTACGTAATCTTTTGCCATTTACTCCTTTATTTTACACTCCTTTCCTTTGCAACCCGCTGTGGCGTCCCTTTTCTACAGAGACAAGGGGGAGTTTAAGCAGACCGCCATTATTCCAGGCCCTTGTCAATATAGTTATAACTTCTGGACATTGTGCATAATCTGTCATTAAAAGTTCCAAGTCGTCCAACATTCGAACTCAAGGTTGCCAAATTAATCAGTAGTTTTTCATTATTCGTTCCGTTGCTACTATTAATTTCGTATTTCGTTAACAAAATACGAAAAATAAAAAAAAGTCTTTCTTTAGCTTATTAAGGAGACGAAATTCGTTTTCTTCAATTTATTTAAAGAAACTAACTATTTTTGATTCATTTTCATTAATTGAAAAAAGTAGATCTGCACCCTTTTTAAGTTAAAATCAACCATGGGATAGGATCTAGACCAAATGTACACGTCATCTAGTAGCTGGTGGCTGGCCACATGCATGAAAGAGAGAGTGGAGACAAGAGTGACTTGGGAGAGGAAAAAGAGGAGGGGGAGGAGAGGAGAGCAGAGACCGAGCAAAGGATACTTGAACAAAGTGTATAAGGTGCCTTTATCAAAGAAAACAACTCTCGTCTAATCCGGCTTAGATATAGGTTTTACGTATATATATAAGACCCTGTCCCAAATATCTTATCTATATAACTACGACTTTTAATATAACTTATTGTTCTTACGTAATGACCTCCCTCATATTATAAAAACTCTTCTTTTCTTCATCTTCAATAATCTCATTAAATCTAATAACTTTTCTTTGCCACACACTAATATCCTGCGATATACAACATGCGTGGATGTCTACCGTACAAAATTGACATGATGATACTGTTGTGTAAGCGACAACAGCTCGGATATTACGGCTGGGTTGATGCCATCAAGAGGCACTGACAATTTATGTATCTTTTTTTTAGACACGCAGACGCCTGAAAGTAAGGCTGAAGACGATGATATGAATGAGCTACCAGAATGTAGGTTTCTGAGTGTAAAATAAGAGAGCTAATGTTAATTTATTTCTTTACCACTAGGCACTCAAGAAAAGCGAAAATCAGAGGTTGAGTATATTTATGTCACCAATCGGAGTGTACTTAAGCTAGAAAACAACATTATTACTGAAGTATTTCTTAAAGCATCCGAAGCTTTCGATAAAAGGAGGTCCATGTCTCCAATATTCAATCCTATCAATAAGGAAGATGAAGAAGAATGCAGCCAGAATAGTGACAATATACAGGCAACTGAGCCAGTAAAGAAATGTAAGCTTCTCAGCACGAAGTTAAAGAGGGTCGGATGCTTACATTCAGAAACAACAAAGATGATGGAAGCATGAATGAAAAAATTTGTGTTGAAGAAGAAGATGGGAGCTTAGAGAGGGAAATCCGCCGATCCTGTGAAGTTGAAAGCGATAGTGAGGAGAGTTATGTTGCGCTGCCAACTCAAGAAATCCCAGATCAAGAAGGCCGCTATGAAGAGTGGATGTTAGAGGTGGCGAGTGACAAGGAGGAGCGAAAGAGGAGACTGAATGAAGATCCTTTACTTCAAGGGTGGCAGTCCAAGAGACAACGTATTTAATAGTGAGCATGAGCTTTTTTAGATCTATCGTAGCTTGATTGATTAACAAGGACTTGTTTTTCTGAAGCTAGGATTATCCAAGTGTAATTGATTTCTTATTCTCGCTTCCTTATTCTCGCTTCCTATGTTAACTGAATACCTGTTGCTTGGACTTGTAAGTCAGCTGCTTTCACTCGTAATGCGACTTTATTATGAAGCATCTGGGCTACTAGCGATTGAACCTCAGCCAAACCAACTGGTTGCTTAACTATATTCTGTCCATATATCTTCTGTTGGCATAACCGTATTCTTATGCTTTCAATTTTTCCTAGCCAAACTTCCATCAAATTACGATGGGAGCGATCTCTATCAAAGAGCTTAGAAATCACCCAGCCCTGCGCGGGCTTGTCTGGAAAAGGAATTTCATCTAGAATGTAGAGCATTGTAATGCCTGAAGCCCAGATATCTCCCGCAAATCCCCGAGATTTCTTACTTAAGTACTCTGGAGGAATGTACCACGGTGATCCAGCTATTAATTTAGTAGGGTAAGAAATAACATGTGCTGCTGCAAAATCGAAAAGCACGGCACCTCGATCAGGAGAATAGGCGATATTTCCCGGCTTAATGTCGTTATGGGTAATTTTATTAGTGAATAAGTATTGAAGAGCGGAAGAAAGACCTCGAAGGATTGTTAAGGCGTCAGACAGCTGAAGTGACGATTGATATCCAGGATGAGTTTCAACATTACGTATAACATAAAGAGATGGAGGGAGAAGCTCTAGACATAATATAAATATACGACCATCAAAACCCCTAAGTTTAACAATATTTTTCTATAAAATGAAGTTAGTTAACATTAATAAAAGGCTGAAAGAGTACTTACATGGTTTAATAATTCCAGTATTTGCTTCTCCCGCTTCCAAAGCTCTGCATTTATACGAATCCTTTTAGAATTATAGTAGAGTGCTTTTACCGCTATCGTTTCTCTAGGAATTCTTGAATGCTGACAGGAAAAGATATGTGCTGAATGCGTTCTGCCTAGCTCTTGGCTTATTTGCAGATAATATGGCTTTTCTCCCTTGGCTTGAGATTGGATATAAACTTTGCCTCTGTCTTGAATATCAAGAAATGTGGAATAATTCTGAAGCTTCCAGCTTATTTTGTGGTTGTCGATGGCATCAGGCATACTTGCAGCTTGACTGATGATTGTTTCCCCCAAGTCTCCCCCTTTTAGTCGCTTCGCCGATCTGGTACGTCCAATATCACAAGTAGCTTCTCGTTTTGTTGACATAGCACCATTTGTTTTGTCGGTGTAGACGTTGAAAGGTCTCTTAAGTACAAATATGTCAACAATACTAGGATGTTCTTGCCTAGCACTGCTCGCCAAAATCCTCCACATACCAGGCTGTATCAGATAATATGTCGAGAGCTCTATAATGTTCCAGATGGTATTTTCTTCCATCTGCTGTTGCGAAGATTGTAGACGCATGTTCATTATATTAAGATTGGTAATGGACATAGTGTCTGGGCCGCTCTCAATGGCGTCAGTGTTCTTCAAAGCCAAATGACAGCCATCGCTCGTCGGGTCATAAATGATGTGGACTTTATATCTTTCATAACATGGAAGTGTAAAAGTGAAATCAATATGCTCTTTTGTTTGGATAACGCCAAACAAAGCCTTTCCATTGAGTGTCTGCTGAAAAGAAATGGTATCTTTGCTTAGATATTCGCTGCTATCGTCAGGATATGCGATAACCAGCCGGGTATCTGGCTTTAAAACAGAAATTTTGTTAAAGGCAGTAACCAATTGCTTGATCTCGGTTTTCGTAACGCGATGTTTCGCTACTTGAGCATGTGGTATTTCGGCCTTTACCGTCAGCGCCTTGTTTGTTTCCAACGCCTCCTTGTTTGTTTCCAGCGCCTCCTTGTTTGTTTCCAGCGCCTTGTTTGTTTCCAGCGCCTTGTTTGTTTCTAGCGCCGCCCTATTTGTTTCTAGCGCTTTCTGTGCTCTTAGCTTTGTTTCTAGCGCTTTCTGTGCTCTCAGCTCCTTGTTTGCTTCCATTGCGTCCTTTGCTTTTGACATCTCTTCCATAGCTGTAGCTATGTATGGTTCAATCCCTGCTACAGTTAGACTTAGTTCAACCTGGGTTACAGCGCATTGGGAATCGGCTGTCTGAGCGGCGACGACCTGGGCGCCCATTTCTTTCAACATCTCTTCGAGTTTTGACATCACTGCCAGGACTTCGGCTGTCTGAGTGACGAGGGCCTGGGGTCCCATTTCTTTCAGCTTCATTCCTCCTAGTTTCTCCTTGAGTTTTGACATTTCCGCCAAGATTTCAGTCATGCCTAGCTCAAACCGCGTTCCAATCACGCGCTGCTCAATCTGCGTTTCGGTTGCGCTTAGCTGCGATGGAGCAGTGACGAAAGTGTCCTCGTTCGACGAATCCATAATGTTAAAATTGGGGGCGGCAAATGTAATAGAATTACTGCTACTCTCACTAGGTCGCGCAGTTATGTATAACTTATATATTTGTTCACCAGTACATGTACCAACGTTTACTCCTTGCATCATCTAACTAGTAACCCCGCACGCCTACCGCCACATTAATCGAGATGCTTTTAATTCAAAATGTGACAAATGGTCCTGCTATCCACTACCCCTACCGCAAATGCAACCTTGATATGAGTTATATTATGTAAATTATAAGAGTAGTGCTATTCTCACAACACAACGTTGTTAATCGTACAACATTTAAATAAGCACTAAGCTTGAATAAGGCATGTATAGGATGTAGTCTTTTTATTAGCAATGTATTTAGCCACTATAATATAGCTATAGCACTTTTGTACTATATTATAGCACTCGTCCACTGTAATATAGCGCTTACCTACTATAATATAGCACTTACTCACTATAATATAGCAGAGTTAGTGGTTAAGATTATTGATTAATTTAGTAGTTAATTTAAGTAATATAAACGCTAATGGTTAAGCTTAATAAGATATATAGAGAGTTATAATAAGAGGCTAACTATAGAGGTGTATAGAATATTAATGATATTAATATTAGAAAGTACTTGATTAAGAGTGGGTTTGTTAAATCTTCATTAGTTAAAAATAGAGTCTTGTGCGATTAATAAATGTGTATTGTGCGAATAGCACGACTTAATTGTAATACCGCGTCGAGTCAATTTAGAATAAGTGTTATCATTTGCGACAGCCAATAAAAAAAGTCTGAAGCTGGTTGAAAATAAAAGATTTTTTATAATGCGAGAGTGTGAGGGCTTTGTTGATTAAGCACAGTGTTACAAACCGGTCCTTCGTAACAGGCTGGTTCCGTTACAGTAATTGCTGCAATAGTAGCTCGTCATAACTTGGAGCTTGGGATGCCGTTTTTGTATGACAATTGTGTAATTTAGTCTATCTGTATCTCAATATTCGCCTATACCCAACCCGTCAGGCCCTCCAATTTTCCGTAGATATCCATCCAGCCGTTGATCAACAAACACAGCTGTCTCTATGGCCATACCTCCGTTCCAGTTGCTATTGAAACTTGCCGAGCGCTATGGAAGTCATTAGCGACTGGAACTTTCATTTATCAGGAAATTCACGTTGTTCAATCATCACTGCGCGCTTTTTGGAAAGCGATAATAGCGAACTCCATAATGAGACAACCGCAAGAGATCATTCTGTTGTAGAAAAGATTATTAGCAAATAAAAGAATCGCGAGTGGCTATGTTGGACTTACGTTACAATAATCGATAGAATAAAGTTAGCCCTCTGCATTCCACACGAATCCCGAGCACTGGGTATTCCATCTACGCTGTTGACTTGGCCAAATGGTGTATCAACATAACCTTTGCAGCTCCCACTACCCGCCTTATATACAGTGGCAATAAAGATATAACAACCCATTATAAAAGCTTCGATAGGAATGGTCAAATATGGGATACAGGGAACCTCTGAATAGGCGGTAAAGAGCAACCCAAGGGAGTTCCACACAATACCTGCGACTGCAAAGCCTTGGGCAATGGCGATGTTTCGGCTGACAGGGAGGTTGTGAGAATTCATCGTGCCCAGGAAAATAGAGCTCATAATGAGAATGCCAGTAACAAATGGCGCCCGGCATGAACGTAGAAACGATAAAAGTTTCCTAAGCACTCGGCTTCCTGCTTCGCCCATTGTAATGGTAGTTCTCAGTGTAACAAGCTGGAATGCTATCAAGGTTGTCATGCAGATAAGAAGACTAGTAGGAAGGATAGGATATATAGAGAAGATGAATCACAAGTAGGTTGGAGAGAGAAAGGCGACTGGCGAGCTTTTATCTTCTTGATGCAGAATCCAAATCCCTGCCGATGCAAATACAAGGTGCGGAAGGTTACATACAGCAAGGAATGACCACGACTAATCAGCCCTGTCGTGAATCACAGACGCGTGCTCCGTACCGATATAAGTATAGCGCTGTACAGCCCTCTTCTCTGGGAATCATTGTCTGCACGGGCTTTCTTTCAGGCAGACTTCAGATATCCACTTTTTCTATATATTTTAGACCCCTATGGTTTCTTCTAGGCCATGCATGTAGCCGGGCAGAGAGTGAAAGGCTTGGAAAATTTGGCTCTCAACGTGAAGAAAGCCTCGCAGTTTTACTGTTATGAATTGCGAATCTAGCGGAGGTGCCTTCTCAAACAAAACTGAAACAATCGTAAGGGGTTGTCAATTATTAATCCGAACTATTATTTAGGAGGATGAAGAGGATTTCTGAGCATAGATCGTTAAGAAAGAAAAAGGGAGTTACACAAGAAGCAACATTTGCTCAGAACAATATGTATGTAAAAGATGATTGATTTGTCTTTGGTATTTATTATGAGCTGCACTTATTGCCCTGGTACCTAAACCATCTTCCTTAAATGATTAGTTATATAAGAGGAACGAACTATTTTTTTTCCCGTTAGCAGATAGGTTAGGTTGACTTGGACAGTACTTGTCACACGTTGCAATCAAAATGAAGCTACTAAAGGGCAAATGGTACCTCTAATACCATTGTGACACAGGTGCTAAGCGTCTGGCAGGCCCTATGTGTGTACATCACATATGATAGTCGGTCCATCCCTCAAATGCAGCGAACGAAGATAGAGGTCAACACCTGCCGACCTATTGTCTCAAGTGTGGATTTGTGTAATATAGCTTGTTAGATTATCTATGGTGGTAAATAAATATATAAATAAATGGTACCTCTCATCTAACGCTACCCTGTAGCCTCGCTACCTATACCATAAGAGGAGGTTGCTGGCAATACTTCATTTTGGATTCCAGTGTCTGTAACTTCTCTTCATAAGACTGGTTTCCTATGTGATGTAAATTGAATTTCCTTGCGTTATTAAGTAGAATATACATCCACTCGGGGTCAACAAATTTCTGAAGTTTTTCGTCGGCTCTTAAGCTTGCAAGCATACACAAGAACTCATATTCCCTATTGAAAGTCAGTCAAGATTTTGTAAGTGTAGATAGGCAGTTATACTATCCTTGTATAATTAAGAGCTCTATCTGAAGTAGATTGATATAGAGCGAGCTCGAGGAATTTAAGCATAAAATGTACATTATCAATTAGTTCCGTTTGGACAGTCCGGTCATTTAAATCTGTAATAGCAGCAATTCTGCATCTGCCATCTTCAGCCGAGGAGGTAACAACTGAGATAGAGCTTCGAGCTATTTTATGGCGATCACCTGGGTTCCGGATTGAATTTAATTGATCAAAAGTCGCTCCCTGAGACCGACTTTTTAATGCTCTTTGTTCATCGCTCAGTAGTTCAATGGTTCTAGCGCTTATGAATGACGATCTAGGTAGTTGAAAAGTTGTTATTCCAGAGTAGGTGGCTTTTAATAGGTTTATATCTCTGAAAATATATCTATAATTTATTTATCAGCGCCATTCAATCGACGATCTTATTAAAATAATACTTTTGAAGTTGTAGAACGCCGCATTTTATTGCATTTAAAGAATCATTTAGAGATTCATTTGAGATGCTTGCGTAATATAAATCTTTCCGAGAATCATTGGAGATGTTTGCGTTAAATAAATCTTTCAGAAAAACCATAGCAGCATGAAAGTATGACTTGACGTTGTCACTTTTACCTCGAATTTGAGCCAATATTGTTTTAAGAAGATATAATTGAGCTGTTGTAATGCGCCTCATTGCATCGCAGTCCGGCTCAATATGGTCTTCGTGGTCGTCGTATGCTTTCTCATCTTCTAGTAAGTGATTGCCAATTCGCAATATATATATGAATAGCTCGCTTGATATTCCTCTCTGAAAGTTCTTTAGCATCTGGTCGACCTCTTGAGGACTGATAATTGGAACAATATGGCAGAGTTTATTAAAGGCGTTTGCACAAGCAATTGCATCATATATTCTTTGTTGATTTGCCTGCAGTTCGTTTGGGTGTGTCATGATGTATTTGTGAGTAGAACAAATGTAGCACGGCTGGTATTCTTTGTCTTTGTCTTCACCCTTTTCATTCGGGCCTGGGGCGGCATTGTTGCTGCCCCCGGACGGGGATGAGGTGGACGGCGCGGGTGCAGCTGGACCCATGTTTGAGCCGCCTCCGGTGCTGTTGGCACCAACGTTGTATCTGGCATTGGTCGTGGTTGTAGCGACTCGAGTCCGCTTTAAGGCCCACGTATCGCCTGCGCATGCATTCTTACGCTTACTGTTCGGCATCATCTATTCGGATTAGCCCTGTTACCGAACCTCTATGCCGGGAAATTTCACTCACATTCTCGATTTTAATCTTGAAATTGTCGGAGGATTAATCAACGGCCAAATCATTAAACGGGCTTCCCACCGTGCGTCTGTCTCGGTGCTGGCTAGCGTAGCGGTGTTGGGAAGAGGCACCCTGCCACACATGAAGGAAGGAAGAAAGAGGGCTCAACTTACTGTATCGTGGAAAGTTTGAAGAAGGAAGCAGGAGAGGAAAGAGGAAAGCAGGCGTATAGAAATAGCTGTCACCAAGGCGAACAATGCTGCAGGAAAGGTTACCCTGGCGTTGAATAGAGAATAATAGCAAAATGAAAATATTGACAGGTCTTAGTTATCTAGGCAAAAAGTCGGGAGGCGGATTTCTTATATGTGTAAAATCTATATGGTCCACGTAACCATATCGGATTAGCATTTTTTCGTCCCTTTCTTGTCTAACACCTGGATGCGGTGAAAAGAGCAATGAATCATAGAGGAATTCATAATAATAGCATCTCGCTCTCGGGGGTTACCCCGGCGGCCTTTTGGGGGTGGTCGCCGGAAAAGCAGGCTAAGCATAGTTGCCAGTAAGACTGTTGATTGCGTGATTAGATATGTGAATCCGTCAAACTCACAGAGATCTCTACTCTAAATTTCATCACTCCAATACTTGATATATTGTCTAAACATAGATTCAATCTATTTTTTTATCCTTTGTCTTTCAATAGCGACTCATAAGAACTATCGTAAATTTATATTAAGGCGAGAAACTGGTGAAAAAATTGAAAATTGGTTTTATATGTAATGCAATGCTGAACTTGAATTTAGTAACATATTAAAAAAATACAAATACAATAACCCAGTAATAAAAATAACCAATAACACCAAAGAGCACACCAACAAAAACAAGACTCTAAATGTCTGTGTCAAATTCCATTTCAGGAGTAAGACCAAATTTAACTTCGTCTTCTATGTCTTTCTTGTCTCCCTTATCTTCTTATAGTATTAGATGTTTTCAATATGTTGAACTAAATTTTCAACAAATAAAAGGAAACATATAGCCCACTTCTTTAAAAAAAAAAAAAAAAAAAAAAGGCTGTAGTTTACTTTATTTGGGGGGAAGGATACAGCTATTTTATCCTTTCTATGCGTAACACTAGAAAAGTTTCGGGTGGATGACTTAGTTTCCAATTTTGTGTAAGGAACCTTAGTTTCAATGATGAATGAGATTACATGCTACCGGGACATTCTGGGAGGATATTGGACCAAGTAAGATACGATATTACAGAGAGGTACGAAGTACGCGATGCCTATGAAGAGCGATTCGACCAAGTGAGAAGGAGTCTGACAGGCTGCTTAAAGGTCATGATGAGGCTCCCGCGGCTAAGTATTGAAAATTTAAATACTCACGCGTTCTCCTACACATTAACGCATGGATCAATTACCACTTTATGGACACTACATCTTAGTGCAACTTAGCGACAGTTGTGATAGCTACGATAGGTGGAAACAGCGTTCTTAGCGTTGGTCAAAATAATTAAGGGACACAAGTTTTACAGTTTACAATAGTTTCGACATGTGTTACGACCCAACTTATCTTAGGACATAACATAGGCCTACAGGATAGGAGTGACGGGCAAGAACGACTTAATATATAAAGAACCGTTCATTACGCTCATTAGATAGTTTAAACAGTCAGTCGGTAACATAGCAATAAGATAAGTATTCGGCTACTTCAGTATCAAGCCACGTAACTAAGACAACTTGCTCGATATCTTGCCCTGCACTCTCTGCCAATATAATCCCAATCTTTAGTTTAGTTTATCACCTTGGGAACCTACCCCACATTTGTGTATAGGACCAGATCGCCACAATATGCCTATATTTTCGTCGGCTATATATCAAAGGAATGGATCGAGCTTCAAATAACACGAGGCAGCGCAAAGTAGCTGCAGCGTAATACATTTTTTAGCTACGAAAATCAGTCCAGCCTTGTTAACTTGTTTCTATTAACAAATTATATATTAAAATATACGGCGCATATACCATTTTATCAGTCCACTTAACAGTAACCGAACTGCAAATCTGTTACCTACTCATTTGCCTGACTGCAGCCAGTTAGAATCGAGGAAATCTGGTAATGATTTTACCCTAATCATGCCGCTGATTGGCTCATGCTAATCCTAATATAGTGGTATAAGATAAACAAGGTAGCTATGTTAGGCATAGTGTATACAATTATACGAATGTACATAAGTAAATTAGTAGCGAATTTTCGTTTTTTTTTTTTAAAGAAGAGTAAATTCTTCCTCTTCAATAGAATTGGGGAGCTAGTATCCAATTTCGGATTGATGAAATTCGGCTGATTTTCTTGCTTTATGCAACTAGTGGTATGAATAATAATTTGCGACTGTGACCTTAGTAAAATAACAGGCATGCAAAATGTGTGTTGCGTGAAGCATGTCCACGGTTAAAAATATTGAACTTAAATACTGCGAAACGGTTAGAACAGCGTCAAATAGAAAAACTGTAATTACACAGGGCTGCGATCAACGTCGACACTTCAATACTCAGTCGAACATGTTAATCCATCAAGCACTTTTTCTTATATCTCAGTGAAAAGTAAAGTGACGCTAATGCAGATATCTGTGGCATAATGCAACCTGCTGTTGTCCACGCAACAGTCTAAAAAGACTACAGCTTTAACTAGCCTACACAAAGACATCCTACACCAACAAAAGATAAACAATAAAAAGGGATTTGCAAACATAAATCCCTTCTCAGAATCCTGCAGAAATAAGACGCTGATATTATAAGTAATTATAATCGACTTCCCCTATGTAAGAAATGCATTCTCTCTTGTATTTATAATTCTAAGGTTTAGAAAGACTTTTACGTAGAATAAATTTTATAGCTTATTTTGCGCATTAAAATTGTTTCAATTTGAATTGAAATTCTAGAAAACTATTTAATAAACATGATGTTAATTTATATCAATGTCGTAGGTAGTGATTATGTAGATAACTTTGACGCGCAAGGCTTTTCCTAGAAATTAAATAAGGAAATGACTCTTATCCTTCTATATGAATGCTAAAAGCGAATGTTAATGCTTTATTATATTTTATTTGGGGCTGGGTAATGCTTACCTTTTGTGGACTTGAGAGCCCATTTATTTCTCAAAAGTCGTAATATAATTAGCATACCTCATCATGTTTAACCTCCCTTAATGCCATATATGCTTCTTCAATAAAGGCTTGCGCGTTAAGATCGAAAGATATAGTCTTGAGGGGCTTGTTGGGCCGTTTATGCAACTTGAGATGATGTTTGATCCACCCATTTGAAAAAGGTTTGCCGCACAATGTACAATCCGTTAGATCATTTTTTTTATTTTCTTCATTTTCGTGTGATTTAGGCGTTAGAAGAGATTGATTTTGCGTTCTCCTCTTGAAACCCGTTATATCATAACCACCGCGGACCATTTCTACCTATGCCTAGAGCCAGACACAGTTATTTAGAATAGTCGATTAAGGAGGGTTGCGGCAATGTATTAACTTTAGTAAATGGAATAATGCAGGTTATATATATTTTCAAAATATAAATTTTCAATATTTATAAATTGAAATTCATAATCTAGATCATACCTTCGTATTTATAATATCTTCCACCTCACAGACTCATAGATTATAGCCAGGGTTGCAAATTCGTTTCTAAATTGAGAAAACAAAACGAAAATGAATTAGTTTCGTTACTACCCTGAAGAAAACCAATTAGTTTGTTCATTAGTTTAAATAAAACGTAGCACTAAGCTTGTTATAGTAATTACTATACTAGATTATAAATTGGCATAAACTATTAATGCTCAGGGGACTTAACAACTTTTGAAAAGAGGCAAACACAGCCCTGGTTATAAATGGTTGAATAGCTCGACTGAGTAATCACTGGCATTTTGCTTCATTTACTCTGGTCAACGCAGAGAGAATCGTGGATATAAGCCCGCTACTTATGCAAGTACATTATCAAATAGACTATATAATCCCTAACTAGTCAAGCAGTGACAGACAAAAGATAAGAAGACTAGCATTTTAAATCCACAAAGCGGGAAATTTAAATAATACATCAAATAAGTAAAAAGATAATGCAATATTAAAAGCAAAGCTTTGAATTATTATAAAACATTCTTGTATATCTACAATAAAGGATCTACAAGCAATTTAATAATACAGCGGTATATTGCGTTCAAATGGCGATAAATAATATATATATACTTAACAGCAAGAAAGTATAAAGTTATTTAATATAATATGCCGCCGAAAGAATTATGCCAACATACTATAATTAGTCTTTTAAGTCTAATCTAGTTGCCCGGTCTGTCTTTGCATTTATTAGCATGATTCATATACTTGGTTTATTATATTCAAAGATATACTACTTACTCTTCAATACTAATAACGCTTCAAAATAAACAAAGCAATAAAGATTAAACACAAGTGAACTAAATATGGTATAAGTAAGACTTTAGATTAATTAGCAGTGTCTCATACTAAAACAATATAATATAAGAAAAAGGGATATAAGGCTTACACATCTTTTTCTTTCTGACTATTTTACCTCTGTACTCTCGGAATGCAGTTGCAACCCCCTTAGCCATATCTTCGTTTATCTTTAGTGAGACTATACGCCTTTGGGATGCAATTGTAATTTTCTTAGCAATGTTTTTGTCTATATGCCCTTGGAATTTGTTTGCAATTCCCTCAGCAATACTTTCGTCTATACGCCCCTGGAGTGCAATTGCAATTTTCTTAGCCATATTGTCGATTGTCTCGGGTAAGTTTATATATTCTTGGAATATAATTGTAGCATTCTCAGCCATAGATTCGTATATCTCTGGTGAGCTTATACGCTCTTGGAATTCATTTGCAATTCCCTCAGCAATATTTTCGCATTCCTCTTCTGTAATAGACATTATTATTTTAAATGCACTGTTGATTTTTGTCTGTTGATTCTTGTGTTGTAGAAGCAGGTTGGTGTAAAGGTTATAAGATGAAAATAAAGATAATCGTAGTTATTTATATACTTATTCAGACACAATTGAGTTCGGTATTCCTCTTAGATTCATAAGCAATTCGATGACTCTGTTGCTCGGATCTAACGGCGTTAGTCCATCCCCTTTTTATTCAGTTGGGCTAAAGCCGGCTAAAGTACTCCAGTATAAGACCGCTTTCTTTTTTTTCTAAGATAAGAATCAACATATATTACGCTTCTTAAAAAAATCCTTTGTCACTGCAGCGGCTTTGTTTCTAAAGCAATAGCACCTTAATGGCCAGTGTAAGAGTAACGTAGACTTAATAATTGGCTCTAGAGCTAGCTGATAAAGATTAGTTTAAGCGTTGATATTGATGCTTAGTTTTATAATCATAAAAGTGTTTGTAATCAAATGAGTGTAGACTTCACTACATAATCCAATCCCTCTACCTGTCATAAGAAGCCTCAGCATAATGATTTTTGAAGTGGGCTCTGCCACATCAAAAAGCTCCGGCCGTCCAATGTTAATATATCTTGCAGTTCATACAACAATCCGTTATACCGTTAAGCCAACAGGGCAAAAGATTAGGCCAATAATCGTTATTGTAGTACTTATTGTAACGGAAGCAGCTGCTTATAAGAGATCAACCTGTTATAAAGGACCAGTTCGTATTCATAAGTTAACTTGGTGAAAATGCTCCATTAGACGATGAATATCTCAAGACAGCTCTCCAAGATACATAAATGATTGTAGAGATGGGTTATTATATGGTGGGATTATGATTTGGTCTTCACTTCTAAAGATCATGCTATGATTTCTATAACGTTGGATTAGTAAAAAGTTTAATATGCGAATATAGGAAACAGAGATTGAGATTGTTAGAAGACAAATTCACAGCAGTGTATATCTGTTGAAATTTTCAATAAATCCTACACTCTAATTTCTACTTGATATACAGAGGCTCAGTTCTTGTGCGCGCTCATATCTAATATAAGTTTAATCCCATGTAGCCGCTGTCGGGCCTAAGCATTAATCGTTGATGCTGCCTCCACAGTTGCTCCGCTAACCGCCGACCCGTCAACAATAGATTCGTCCTCTTCCATGATGATTTCGAGAAAACAAGTAAAAGCTGGTTTACGGTAAATTGCTGGCTCTTTATTGATGACTGATGCTTCCTTAGTGTTTGCTTCGTCCTGCATTTATTTTTTCGATAAGGGCCATTTTTCAGATCAGAAATAAGGCGTGTGATTTGAACAATTTAATGTTTAATAAATGACCTTGATTTTTTGTAACTATTGTGCTGTCAAGTAAAGGATGTTTGCCCTTTTTATATTTGTGCTCTGCCTTTTTCTTCATACCCCCTGCCCCCTCTTCTTTTCCATATACCGATTCAGGTAGCAGCATTATTCTCATCTAGTGTCTCTTTGAACATGATGGAGATATATTGAGATTGTATCAAAATGTAATGAAACCTATGTGTTACGACCCAGTGCGGCGTAACAGGCCAATCCCTTATAAATAGCTGGTTCCGTTACAGTAATTGCTACAATAGTGATTATTGGCCTAATCTTTTGCCCTGTTGGCTTAACGGTATAACGGATCGTTACACTATGATTTTTGCTAAGAATATATGTAAAGTTATGGGCTAAGTATAAAACGGTGAGTGCGCCTGATTTTTTTAGTTGTTATATATTCGCTAATAAACTATGTTTTAAACCTTCTAAGGTAGCCTACGTATTTAATTTAAGCATTATGCTATTGTATACTTAAAATTATTATATTTTACAATATTATAAGCTGTTTCTTATAGGATGAACTTAATAAATATGTGACAATCCGGTAATTATAGTTTAATGGAGGTAAGTTGTTTTTTGAAGGATAAACCTAGATTTTGGGTTTATTTTGGCGGCTGGGTTAGATTGGTATCGGGCAATGTTATCACGCGGCGAGTGCACAGCTAGGTGTCTAAATCACATTATAAAGCTGATTCTGTTTTAACAACTGGGCATTTAATCTACTAAATGAGGGATAGAATGTAAATTATGTATCCAGTTGGTCTTGTTTGAATGAATATAATGAGTTTACTCGCGGGATAACTGGATGAGAACTGGATGAGACGATGAGTCCCTGGTGATTGGTCACTCGGTTCATCATTAATCCGATGATACCTACCCCCTTAGGCCTATTGTCGCGACCCAGCCTACTGAAGAAACGAATTATTTTTGTTTTGTTTTTATCAGCTAGGTAAGTACATTCGTCACTAATTTCTATAATACAGCATAATATAGACAAATAAGCGATAAATTGTAGTATAAATTAGCATGGTGCTTATAGAAATAAAGCAATTAGTAACGAAATTACTTATTTGTCTTTCTTTTAATATTATTAATAAAAATAAATTTTCTTTATTTTATAACTAGCTGCTTAAGCTATTCAGTAAGTGCAGTAAACAGATTTAATACATAACGAAGGAGAGCTGTTGCCTACTACCACCTAAAAGAACGCTTGCTCTAGCATACTGAGCTGCCTAGCCGCTCCTTGAATCGATTGGCTGTTCCTTGAGCGGAAGCCGCCATTGCGCCATATGTATTACACCCCACCTTGTCCACATACTACTAATGTAAAAAATCATAAGCGGTCATGTGATTTGAGTTTGTGACTGAGGCATCAATCTTTCCAAATCTGCGAAAGGTGGCGGGAATTTAACTTGATCGCCTTCACCAACGGCGTTGCGCACCACAATAACAATACCACTGTCATCTAGAATATACTATTTCAGCTATAGCTATGGATAGCGCAAGCGATGTGCTTACGCAAGATCCCGAGATATTGGTGACTAAGGCAAGGGATAACCTACGTAACTGGTTGTCAGAGAATCCAGACGCATGGGAGCAAACTTCACGCAACGGATACCGATGCCAGAAAAGTGCTGTACTTGACATCATCAAAGACTTAACAGAAAATAAAATGGTAATATACCCTCATCTGATCAACATTTCGTTTCCTAATGCTGTGCAGTATGTCGGTATGAGGATAGTACGCATAATAGGTCCTTCGCAATCAAATATCAGCATATCTGGGGATCTATTACTCCTACAGCCGAGCAATGGCTGCAGGATCGATGACGTAAAGAAAAAGCGTTCATATGATCTGACTGATGAGAAAGTATTGCGCATACCAGTACAACCAAGGGGGCTTAGTCTTTGCGTTGAAAAAAACAGCACAATGGATCTTCTCTTTCTTTATAAAAGTGCAGATGTTATGAGCGGCCAAACACAAAATATGTCATTCGTGGAAGAAGAGAAGCCATGAAGATTTTGTTTAAATCTAGATGGCCTAACTTAGAAACCGATCTCACTTGCTTAGTTATCTCTTCTTTATAAATCTAATCAAAAGCTTCCTTCATTCCACACCATAAAGAATCCCATCATTTAAATGAAACTGATTGTTTGATGATTGCAACCCTTGATTATACTGCCCTGGACTAGAGCTGGCTGTTCCTGCATCCAAAATATGGCACTCTTGGTCGATCTCAATATTCTCACTGCTTAACTGCTGAAGCAACCCCTGCAGCCACAGAAACTGTAGATTATTTAGTTCTTCAGAATTATCTGCTGTAATTGATGAGTTTAGAGGCTGTAGCAACTCTATATTATTCTGTTCATTAAAATTACCTAGGGCTGTGGTTGAGTTTGGAAGCAAAAAGGGTGGGTTATTTATTTAATTCTTTAGAATTATCTGCAGCTGTGGTTGTTGAATCCGGAAGCCATATGAGCGGTGGATTGTTTAATTCGTTAGAATTATCTGCGGCTGTGGTTGTTGAGTCCGGAAGCCATATGAGCGGTGGGTTGTTCAATTCGTTAGAATTATCTGCGGCTGTGGTTGTTGAGTCCGGAAGCCATATGAGCGGTGGGTTGTTTAGTTCGTTAGAATTATCTGCGGCTGTAGTTGTTGGGTCCAGAAGCCATATAAACGGTGGATTGTTTAATTCATTAGAATTATCTGCAGCTGTGGCTGTCGAGTCTAGAAGCCATATAAGCGGTGGATTGTTTAATTCGTCAGAATTATCTGCAGCTGTGGTTATTGAGCCTGGAAGCCATATGAGCGGTGGATTGTTCAATTCGTTAGAATTATCTGCGGCTGTGGTTGTTGAGTCCGGAAGCCATATGAGCGGTGGATTGTTTAGTTCGGTAGAATTATCTGCGGCTGTGGTTGCTGAGTCCAGAAGCCATATGAGCGGTGGATTGTTTAATTCGTCAGAATTATCTGCGGCTGTGGTTGTTGAGTCCGGAAGCCATATAAACGGTAGATCATTTAATTCTTTAGAATTATCTGCGGCTGTGGTTGGTAAATTTGGAGAAAAAAGAAGCTCCGAACTGTTCGATGGACACTCTGGCTGAGAATAATCTTCGGTTCCAAAGTTTCCAGTTGGACTACAGTTCTCTTGTTCAAAAATGTCGTCAATCTCAGAACCCTCCTGGGGACTCGTGTTGCCACGTTGTACTATTTGCCGACTGGAGCAATAGACTTTATGACATATTGGTTCTTTATTTATTAGAATGAACTTATCAAAAGATTTGCCTTCTATCTTACCTTCGGCAATTCTTAACTGATTTAAATTATTCTGCATGTCCTGCAAGGGTGTGGGCGCTGTGTATTTCTGTTTGTTTGGTCCCGTAAGATCATTTGGCAAAATCTCTTCTTCTTCTTCCTCTTCCCCATCAACAACATCAACAAACGCCGGTCGCTTCTCCGCGGTTTTATTTTCCGGTAGAGTGGGGGTTCCGTTCCTTGTGCATATCCGTTTGTTTGGTCTTGTTTGATTATCTCGTGAAATATCTTCTTGTTCTTCATTATCATCATTAATAGGCGCTGGTCGTTTTTCTGTGGTTTTATTTCCCGGTGGAATGAGAGTCCCATTCCATCTGCGTATCATATAATTAATCATTTCATACGCCGCTAATCGCGCCCCAGAACTGTCTGACCAGTCGGCAATTTTTTGGGACTGAAGTGCGTCGCAGCACTGCTTGTATCTGATTCTCCAATATTTGTAAGAAGAATCCCATCTCAAAAAATATTAGCATTCATCTGTAACGTTATATATATGTTCTGCGTCGTACATTTGATCTTCCAGCGCCAAGATAAATAATGGCCCGAAATCTTCACACGAAGGTCGTATTTCCTTGCAGAAGCTCTCCAGTTTTTGTCCAGTTTTAATAAGTTGTACATACTTATCCTGTAAATCTGTTGATATGTCGTTATTTTCGAGGAATTGCTCGACCGAAAATGATGAAATGCGTTCCTTATCATATATGTGTCGATAAAGCCTAAAAATCACTACAGAAATGAATCTGTACTGAAGAACGAGATGATTACGTTCATCTTTACTTTGTATTGCAAAATTCAAAATATTCTTGCGTACTTCTCCAAGAGGCTCTTCTTTAGCCTGCCATGGTGTGACTGAATGTTCCCAGAATATGCTTGGATTCTCTGCCCATAATTTGAATGAAAGAGAGGTGTTTATTGTAAGTGGTAGTGTTGAATAGATTGGCGGACCTTGTAGGTTTTCTTGGACTGTGGTATCGTCTACCGTTTGATCATGATTCCCTGGTGTCTCGGTGTCCTCAAAAGGTTTGGTGTTTGGCTTCTCTGAAGTAGTCTTTGACGCTGGAGCCGATTTTGATAGCGGATGCGAGCTAACTAATGAAAGTTGATCCGATATTGGAGATGTAGCCGACTGAAACGCTAGTGATGGACATGATGTTGGCTCTAGCGCTTGGGATGATACAGATACAGGCTCTAATGTTGTAGATGACGCTGGCACAGGCACAAGTTCCGATGTTGGAGATGGCGCTGACTCTGATATCGGAGATGGCGATGGCACAGGCACAAGTTCCGATGTTGGAGATGGCGCTGATTCTGATGTTGGAGATGGCGCTGATTCTGATGTCGGAGATGGCGATGGCACAGGCACAAGTTCCGATGCTGGAGATGGCGCTGATTCTGACGTCAGAGATGGCGATGGCACAGGCACAAGTTCTGATGTTGGAGATGGCGCTGATTCTGATGTCGGAGATGGCGATGGCACAGGCACAAGTTCCGATGCTGGAGATGGCGATGGCACAGGCACAAGTTCTGATGTTGGAGATGGCGCTGATTCTGATATCGGAGATGGCGCTGATTCTGATGTCGGAGATGGCGATGGCACAGGCACAAGTTCCGATGTTGGAGATGGCGCTGATTCTGATGTCAGAGATGGCGATGGCACAGGCACAAGTTCCGATGCTGGAGATGGCGATGGCACAGGCACAAGTTCTGATGTCGGAGATGGCACTGACTCCGATGATGGAGATGACGCTGGGCCAGACTTGAGCGTTGCTAGTGTTTCTGCGATTAAAAAACCTCCATCTAACTGATATTGTTGAAGCCGTTTGTGAATTGATTGTTTTTTAGTCTTAAGTGCAACATAAAGTAAGTTACAAAAGCATTCAAACCCACACTCTCTGTCCAAGAGTTCATGGATATCATCTTCTGAAAAGGCCTGAATGAGGCGTATGATTGCCGCCACAGCAAGAGAGACTCTAGCTGATCTTCTTGCCATTATGCCGTGGGGAATAAAGAGAGAACAGCCGTCAAGGCGGATAGAATAAGGCGCGGCCTCCTATGCCAAAAGTAAAAGGCGTCCAGTTATCTAATAACAAGGCACCTACGGGCTTTCTTACATAAACATGTTCTCTCTAGTTAATACACCCCCCCTTGCTAGTTAACACACGCCCATTTGTTCTCTCTAGTCAATACACGCCCCTTCACTAGTTTTTACACGCCCATTTATCTAGGCGTATGTTAACTAGTAAAAGAGCGGGGGAAAGATGGCGTGCGTTTATTAATATTTTTATATGAGTCTTTTTTTTAAAGTATGGGGTAGGGAGTGTGCCTATACGACTTTGACCACGTCATATATGCAGCTAAAATATTACTTTTGTTGACAGACTACGGAGTACAGTATCCAGAAAAAATAAAGTGACTATTTTTGCTATAATAGTTATATATTTAGTAAATTATACATTAACTTTTGGATATTAAATTACGTATAATACTTGTTAAGCAATTAATATAAAGAGAAGAAAAAACAATTACTTTTCCAAGAAATATATATATATAATTACAATTTAAAAAAAGATTTTTTTTAATTTATTTTTCCAAATTTCAAATCTCAATACTAATTCCACTTGCAACTGCTGCGTTGTTGTCTGCGGCGTTGTTGTTTCCCTGTGGACTAATTGATGCGGTTATAAGAGCTGAGGTACTTCTGTAGTAAAGTTTACATAAAGGTTATACTGTATCTAATGTAAAAGTATGACCTTAGTTTTTTCTTACTTGCTATATATTCGTAATGGTGTGTTTTTATTATTATTATGTAGAGAGAGTTAGACTATTCTTAGGCCTGCTTAATATATATAGTAAGATATATTAACTCTGATTATTTCACCAGTGATAGAGCTAGAGTTTAGGTTTGATGTTAATAAACCCTTTACAGACTTTCTGTTTACATTCCCGTGATTATCTTAATGTCAGCGGTATTCGGACATACAGAATTATGTATATTGGGTGTTTTGAAATAAAGCACTGGGGAAAGCCTCGCAATAATTTCAACACTTAACCAAACTATACTAGCGCTTATATCTCAAAGTGCTTACTATATATTATTTTGCCTGTCTTTTCTTCTATATATAAATGATAATTTCTTATTATCTAAGTGCACTATCAACTTTTCATTTCCTTGCCACCTTTCCCATCATAATCTCATGTCTCAAAAGAGAATGCCTCCTCATTTACGTCGAAGAGCTCTTTCCACCAATCAAGCACAAGTTCCAGAACAGCTTTTCTATGGAGAAAATAAAAATATATCAAGTCTCAGATCAGGACTTAATAGTACCAGTGATACAGAGCTCGAATATGAGTCTAAAGCTGGATCTCTCGTCCAAGGCCGTTTCGATTTGGCTGGGCAAGACGAATCAGACATATCGTCTATAACTCGTAAGACTTTCATTTATTTCCTTAACCCGCATTATTTTCAGCATATGGCATTAACAATATAACAAAAAAGATAAGTTTATTCAGCGGAAAGTCTTTAGAAAACTATTAATATTCTGCTTTTTTGCAGCAATATTTGTTTATACTGCTTGGCTTGTCTGCATATATCAGCCTACGCTTGCTTGCAAACTCACATATTTAACTGCATAGCTTAAATTATAACTAATATATATTCATTTCGCTTGAATGCTATATAATATGCCTTTAATTCTTACTTCACTGATTGTTTATATATATGATATAATATGCCTAACTTAACCTTTACTTTAGTTTCTAATATTATTTTTAAGTAATTCTTTATTTTTACATATGTTTTGTTGAACTTGTTTCCTTATTAAAATTAATTTTACTCTTCCCTTATAACTAATATATATTAATAACTCTTTGTACTTTACGACAGAGAGTTTCATTCTTGATAGTAATTTTGTTTCTTCAAACAATTTACGAAGTGAATCTATGATGATGCATCAAATTAAAGTCTTAACTTATAGATAGCTATAGCCGGCATTGAATTTTATCCCTAATGTACAGCAGAGCTATTCCATCTTATTAGCTGCATCTTATTAATAGAAGCTGTGGCTAGAGAATAATGAACAGTTGGAGGAGCTTTGTTCCTTCTGTGACAATAACGCCAGGCAACAAAACAATTTCTGCTTACATAAACTCAGTTCCTCAAGCTAGCATAGCTGTATTACTTAACTTAAATACAACATGCCCAGCTTAAAATTAGAAAGTCGGTTTGTTAGTTACCTAGTCAATTCGCCTGTTTTTTTTTTTTTTTTTTTAAAAAAAGTCAAACTAAACATTCTATCCTTATCATTATAGGATTTTCTTTTAAGAACTCTAAAAGAGGTCTATAGCTATGTTTAAAATCTCTAAACAAAGCCCAAAGTCTAAGAGTCCTCAACAATATACGAAAAAAAGGGCTCGTCGTTCTTTTGCGTGCAGGAATTGCCGCCAAAGAAAAGTAATACAATTATATTGTTATTAGTATAGGTCACTGCTAATTTTTATTAGATCAGGTGCGAACGAGATGGGCTTAGCTGCCAATCCTGCAAATCCTGCATTGCTAAGAAGCTTTGTTGTGAACCCCCTCCCAGCGCAAAAGAATCAAACAATAGCCAGGATACATTTGAATTTCATGATA
Organism: Trichoderma polysporum; assembly: GCA_030278935.1. NCBI lineage: Eukaryota > Fungi > Ascomycota > Sordariomycetes > Hypocreales > Hypocreaceae > Trichoderma > Trichoderma polysporum. The sequence goes on along the minus strand of JARFTM010000267.1, from coordinate 4,533 downwards.
AACATGATAGCTCTGTTAGCTCTTCTAATATGTCTCCGTACCATCAGGGCAGTTTGTGCCCTGAACATGAGAAGACTAGCGATAGCAACCACAGCCTATCCGTGTTGCAATTATTCAAGGAAGGTTGTGATAGTAAGCTGGAACGATTGGATACTTCGATAGCTGATCTTGATAGTGGGCTCCCTTGGTATCCCACGCTTATTTCGACAGCTGATGTTGGTAATACGCTCCCTTGGTCTTATTTCGCAGCCCTCAGCTGGTAATAGAGTCTCTTGAAATTGCCCTCATGTTTCAACCGGGTATCCTAATAACAGACACGAATGGTATTATCGTACAATATTATTAGCAATAGGATTATATGTACTTACTAAGTTAACTGCATGGTAAAGGAGGGTATATACTGCTATTAAAAGAGCATAATCATTTGTTTGTTTGTAATATTTTAACAGACATAGTGAATACGGTATGGAATTTCCAGACTATTTAACAGCATGGGAAATAGAAAAGATTCTCCTGAGTGACACCCTTAAATGCGGCCTGCACGTTCTCCCCGTCCCATTCCAAATCAATATAGTTGGCATTCTGGAGATTATCGATATAAGGAAGCGTAAAGAAGATTTAAGAGCCGAGTTCGAAGAGATGGCAGACAAACTGCCAGACGCCGATTATCTAATTACAAAAACCTATAGGACACTATCTGAGATCAAACGAAATTGGAACCAGCGTGACATTTGGCGACAGCTTGGAATCAGACTCTCATCTTACCAGATTCATACGGTCGATGTCAACAAATGTTTAAGACTTGAAGCAGAGTTAAACTTCCAAGAGCTGATTTTTGAAATTCGAATAACACCGAATGTTATTTCATCACCAAAAATCGCGCTTTTTAAAGGCACGTATTGCTTATATAAAAGATAAGCAAAATTGTTCTATATTCAATAGATCAAAAGGGTTTAAGAAGTAAGTTGACGATTCAAAAATATAGAAAATCAGCGACTAATACTCCTGCACTAAGGGAATACAACGCTCTTTATGACACATTATTAATTTATAAACGATTAATACCACTCAGCTTTAAACATATTACTGGTTCTGATAAACATACACTTCATCATCTGATAATATGCATGCAGGCTTTTATTGTTGATTATAAGACATGTTACAGTCACGAGTTAGAAGTACTCTGTCAATTCTGGAACAGCATATGCAGATATTATGAGTTCAGGGATCTCATTATTACAAATGGGCCACTTCGTTTTATGTAATTAGTTAGTTACTAAGTACTTAGTAATATACAAAGCTTGCTGGAAAGCTTATATTGATCAGATAGAGCACAAAATAGAGGTTACAATGAGCCTTAAAAAGTATACCTCCTGGCTTAGAAAGTATCACTAAAAGATAATAATTAGGATTTATAGTAAATATACTGTACAAAGACATATACAAGTTAGGATTTGTTAATAAATATTCTTTATTAAGTGTTTTATTAAGGCATTATTTTTTTGGAGGCTAGCTTGGAGATTTACTAACACATCCCTTCGAGATTAAGTAAGTCACTTTAAATATTTACAAGGTGTGACAGAACGCTTTATTTATAAAACCACCCCCAGTACCCTCTATGTTGATAACCTGTCGAATAATATCTACCTAAACATTTAGAGACACGCTATATATTTTGCCATCTATTAGATAGCGGATAGAAAATATCTTGATTTGATATGGCTAGCATTGTTAGTAAAGGTTCAAAAATATATAAATATAATCATGTTTCACCCAGAGCCAGATTAAATTTTTGAAATAATAACCCAGCAGCTCTTACTACTTACCCAAAAGTTAGAAATTATTACTTCGCCTTTTTCTCACTCATTATCAAAATGACTAACGTTAACGGAGCCCCAAGTATCAATGAAGCCTCTGGCGAAACATCTAGTCGCCATGCCACATTGAACATAGATGAAGAGTCCACAATTCATATTCATTTGGGTACTGATAAACAACTCGACACTCCTAAGGCCTTATCTGTTGAGGAAGAATCGATAACTGGTGAAGAATTGGCTCTTGATATTGGAAGCCTCCGCAAAGCATTACAGTATATTGCAGATGAACAGGATAAAATGTCGGTCGCTGATGATGCATTGGCTACTGATGATGCTTTGGCCACTGATGATGCATTGGCCACTGATGATGCATTGGCCACTGATGATGCATTGGCCACTGATGAAGCTTGGGACATTGATGAAGCTTGGGACATTGATGATGCATTGGCTACTGATGATGCTTTGGCCACTGATGATGCTTTAACCACTGATGATGCATTGGCCACTGATGTGGCATTGGCCACTGATGAAGCTTGGGACATTGATGAAGCTTGGGACATTGATGATGCTTTGGCCACTGATGATGCTTTAGCCACCGATGATGCTTTGACCACTGATGATGCATTGGCTACTGATGATGCATTGGCCACTGATGATGCATTAGCCACTGATGATGCTTTAGACATTGACATTCAGCTGTACAATCGCTTAGTTGTGCAGATTAACTTCATTTGGGGTTTTCTTCCGATATTTACGATCATGAACCCAGCAGCCGCGGCGAAATATCTCTGCGTGGATCCTATTTTTTTCGATTTGATGAATCGACTCTCCATCATAATTTCAAACCCAGAAAGTATGCTAGCCGAAAGAATAAACCCCTCATTTGTTTGGATGATAACGATGTTGGACCGTCGACCAGAAGGCAGCGACTGTATGACAATTCTTTCCGAACTTCACATGCGCATTCTTATTACTATTTACGTATGTCACTGCGAAATAACCAGCCTTGCTGAATCTCAATTGGAATTTACGGCTAAGATGTTATTGAATAACCGTCACATGTGCGCTATTAGCTGCGACGCTTTATTATAGTTGTGAGATACTGATATTACTATAGGTTTGAGAACGATCACAATGCAGAGTTCCAAATAGCACATCTTGCTCTCCTCCGCGTATATTTGTACGTCACCAGCACTGCGGGCGGCTTTTTTACTATGGGAATGCTAACATCCAGTAGTACGTATGGGTATAAATTTTCAGAAAATTTAACCCCTTGGGAGTCCCGGCAAGAGGTCTTAAATAGCGCAATGACAGATTTCTTGCGAGACCTTCCGGTTCAATTTCAAATCAATATACATAACACTATCGAGCTTATCTTTGCGAATAAGTATAAGGAACAGCTTGAAAAGTACTTACTATTAAAGTCGCCAAACGAACCACTGAAAGCAGATTACTTGATTAAACGAATAAATGGCAAACTATCCGACTTACGAGTGTGTTGGAAAGAGCCCGATACCTCATCCTCATCTCGTCAGGTGCATGAGATCAATAAGCTCTCCAAAATGGAAGCAAAGTTAAACTTCCTAGACCTTCTGCTCGATATTAAAACTGGACCTCACGTCAGTAACTGGAAAAAACTAGCTCCTTATATTGAAGCCAACCTTCACTACCTTTCTGAAAGGCAAAATAGTTCTACTCCCACCAGGTCACTGGGGTTTAAAAAGTAAGTTAACACTTAACTGTTGTACTTGTGAATCTGATAGCTAAGAAACCAACGCTAATATGTCTAGGGAACATGCGGCTCTCAGTAATATCTTAATGATCTGCTATAAAATGAGCCCTGATGATTTTGAAGATACTGCTAAATGCAGTATATACACGCTATATATTCACGTACTGATTATGCAAGCGTTTGTTAGCAAGCATAAAGCAGCTGTTGATCACGATTGGAAAAAGCTCTACCAATTATGGAATAATATATGCAGAATTTATGAGTATGCTGACTTATTCCTTTAATCAGAAGGATCTATGAGAATGCAGTTAGTCTGTCAAATTTAAATGTACTTCTTCCAATAGAGTTATACTATTTGCATAAAAAAGCTTATATCCTAAAAAAGTCTTATTATACATAGACATTACTAGTCGCTAGAAGTATGCCTTATTATTCATTATAAGAGCTCTTGATCTAAAGGTTGAAATGTTATGAATTTATAACAGGCTAATCCCTTATAAATAGCCAGTTCAGTTACTGTGATTGTTGCAATAGTGATTATAGGCCTAATATTTTGCCCTTTTTGGCTTAAAATCGTTATACTAAGTGCGTCTTTTATTTTAACGAGAGTTGAAAATTAGTGGTTTGAAAAGAATAAAATGAGAATACCTCTTTATGGATTAATTAAAGGTTGATCCTTATTTATTTTCAAGAAAACCAAACAAATAATAACTATTTCTTATCAATTTCAATTAATAAAAGACGAATCATAAGACATATTCGTAACTAACATGGCCAATGAAATATAAACCAGGCTTATTAAGAGAAGTTGTTACGACCTGACTCTTATGGCTGTAACTCGGGCCTACAGGGTAGGCGCTGCCAGACTAACAAAGGACTAAGCAGCCAATTAAGAGAGACTTATTATTTTATTTATTAATCTAATGACCTGACTTATTAAACTTATAAGATAAGTTTAATAAGCTAATAAATCTAATTAAATAT
>JARFTM010000266.1:0-35417 GCA_030278935.1 Trichoderma polysporum | reverse complement strand
TTACAAAAAAAAAAAAAAAAAAAAAAAAAAAACCACAAGACTCTTTTCTAATGTTTGAATGTGACTGTGACTAGACGTAAAAAATGTATCAAATAGAAACTACCCGAGCAATAGCAAAAAAACCAGCTTCAAATTAAAGTAGAAACAAACCCCCTTTCAGCCCAAACAATTTCACGCATACGAGTTGCCCATGTCGTGTTCCTATAAGCATCACACCCACTGGTTAGCAAAACTAGTTTCATTGGAGAGCCAGCCAAAAGGGTATCACAAACTCACCTTGATATACTCCGGTCCCTTTTCCTGATACTCCTCCCGCGATATCGCCGCCGTCTTCCAAGCCGACGACCCAATCCACCCAGCAGCGCCTTTCCACGCATCCAGCAGCGCGTCCTCGGCCCGACGCACATGGAGGGGCGAGTCGGCAGGCAGCAAGGCCCTCAGGCCGTCTCGCAAGCGGTCGTCAAAGTTGCGGAACATGGTGTTGCCGCCCGTGAGGAAGATGTCCTTGAGGAAGTCGTCGCGGTTGGAGAGTCCTCCCAGGCGTTGCGTGAGCACGTCGCCGGCGATTTCGATGATGCCGGCTTGGTCGACGCCGGCGATGGAAGGGCGGAAGACGACCTCGGGCACGCGGATGCGCTCCACGTTGAGATGGAGCTGGTGCAGCTCTGCTTGGGAGGACGGGTCAATGGGCCGCGGGCCGCGAACGAAAGCGTGAAGCAGAGACTTGGACCACACTGTCTGCGCCTCCTGGGTGTTCTCGTAGGTGAATTCGGGGTCGTATTTTAGCAGGTCCTGTTCCAGCGTCTTCAAAGTCGACGCGAGATCTTCCTCCTCTTGCTCTTCGTCGCTGTTCTCCCCCACCGCAATCTGTCGATACACGCCCCAGTCATCATCGTTGGCGCCGAAATTATCGTCGTCGCCGCCGCGCCGCCTCTTCTTCGTTGGGGTATCCGACGCGAGGTTGGCAATGCTCTTCATACGAATTTGAGAGGCAAGAGATTTGCGGTTGCCAAGGTCTTGTTTCAGCCTGTCGCGTTCCTTGATCTTTTGGAGAGCTTCCTGCAAAGCATGATGTTTTTCACCGAGCCATCCCTCCAGATCGTTCTCGCGGCGCTCTTGGTCTAGTCGTTCCTCCTCGGCAACGCGAGCCTTCTCAGCTTCTTTTTCGGCTTTGGCACGAGCACGAGCCTCATGATTGGATTTCATAAGTCGCTGTTGGCGCTTCTGCTTCAGCTGTGCTTCATCGAGCTCCTCATCTGGTACTTCCAAGAGGTCAAAATTCGGCTGTTCTTGTTCTTCTTCAGGGTCGCCTCCAACATCCTTGGTGCGAGCCTTCTTGATCGATTTCTCCAGCTCCTTGACAATCTTCTCGAGTTGGTTCTCATCTTTAATGTCATGGCTGTCGAGAAGGCGCCGTGTTTCCTTTTTCGTCTCATCGACGATTTTACCCTGGAGGGTCTTGTAGTACTCCAAGTCTTGTTCTTTCTTGATGAGCTTCTCGAGCCTCATCTTAGCAGCCTGCTCTTGCAACCTTCTCCCACTCTCCTTTTTGCGCTCTGTAATACGATCCAACTCCTCCTGGCTCTTTTGAACAATCACCTCTTCCGTAAAAGGGTACTGAATGACAATATCCCGGTCTTCTAGCCCTGTCCAGTCAAGGTAATCGCGTATCTCGCTATCATAATCCTTGGAGACATAGAAATGATCTTGCACCATGTGCTCTGCTTGCGAAGAGTTGAGTTTACCAGTAAAGGCAGGATACTTCAACCGAATCAGCTTCAGCAGATACTCGGCATTATGATAGCCGCCCCAGTTCAGTCTCGTAGCCTGAGAGAGGACTGCTTTCGAGTTATAGACGGGTATTATGTGAGTAGATGTGTGGGAAGAAGACACGACCAGTCCCGTCTTTCCCTTATTATGTCTGTACGAGAAGAGCGAATCGATACCGTAGGCGAGGGATGGTGCACCGTAGCATTCGAAGATGATCTCGGTCATCGCTAGATGATAGATTTAATGTTAGCCGATTAGGATCTTTGACATGGGGTTTCTTTCCAAAGGCCGAATTAAAACTTGCATTTCCTTGAATAAGGCAGATTTGCGACAGCCTCGGTCATTACAACCGGCACATCAATGCCACCGCTAGCATCGTTCATGCCCAGCTTCAGAAAGATATAGTCCAGGACATGCTCTGCCACATCCCAATTACTTATTATGCCGGTGCCAGCTTCGAATGCGTTTCGGATGTGGCCGCGCGCTGTTGTATCGGCATAGCAGTCTGAGCCAGCAAAGGAGAAGGTCTTGCCGAGCTTTCGATCGCGGTACTTGGCCATGACGGGCGGTATGTTTAGGCGAGGTGCGGATTCGAAGGACCATCCTGCTCGAATGGTGGAAGATCCTGTGGCCTAATTAGCCTTCATTCTTGCTCCTCCAACCTTGTGTCATCTCCAAAACTGTGCGTGGCCGCTCACCATTATCTATCACGATGGCAGCATTGCCGGGCTGCTCCAGAGCTCTCTTCCGGCCGTCGGTCTGGGGCTCGATGAACTTTTCAAACTTGGTCTCCTTGACAGGGAATATTTTCGCCGGCGGGTATGTCTTTTCCTGAGGCTGCCGAGGCACTCGCTCGTCGATCGCAGATGGAGCCATGGTTTCGTATCAAAGGGAGTTTATCGCAGGGAAGTGTGGGATGGGCTCTCACAAGGTCGAAGAAGAGACCATGTTGGGGAGAAAGAGTTTCTGGTTGGTGTGGGCGGGTGTTGATGAAAGGAGGCAATCGAATGATGGCCAATTGATGTGGCGCTCGGAGATTTTCAAGAAGCTTGCCGGGCTTTGAAAAGGTTCAATGGATATTCGCGAGGCTGCAAGGCTGATGACGGCGAACGCATGGCGTGGGTCCTTGCCGCTAAACACAAGCGCGTCGACGTTTCTTTTCGCAGCTTCACGGCCCTTGAGCCAGGGAATACAAAGTAGCAGTACACTCTCGTGAGATCGCGTATGAGAGCACAAAAAGAGATTCATGCGCATTTTCACAAGGATTTCAATTTCGTTGTTCTGGAATTTTCACATTTAATTTTCAATGTTAACATAATTCTTTTTCTTTTCTTTTAATTTTATATGCGTCATACATCTAGGTATCTTGAATACAGCTCTTGTTTTCTACCTAAATAACACAACCAAGTTTCATAGCTTGACTTCTCATACTTTGGCACCAACCAATTTCATGATGGAGGTTTAAGGTTATCGGTTGCTACAAAACAAACACAATTAATATCCCCCCCAAAAAGTGTCATAAAGGATTATCCAGAGCCATCAAACTCACCTTCTAGATGAAAGAGGACATTGGACTGATAGTTTTTAAACATCTGGGCGACGAGCTCCACGTTCATGTTCTGTACGTTTATCTCCTACGCTGCATTAGCCGACTCCAGAAGAAAAGGACAAACTCTTTTCTTACTTGAAGGCTCTTGTTCATCACAACAACCGCTTCGTTAAGTTTTTCCTACTCCCGTTAGCCAGAAGCTTGGTGTCAGTGGTGTTGATATATTGGGCTGTCGTACCACGTTGGTGATGATACGGGATAGCAGCAGGTTCTGCTGGTGTTCGTGCGGGCTTTCCTACGCCTGTATTAGCAAATACTCGTTGGAACATATATATGTATGATGATAGTGAGCTACCATGTTTTACAAAGAATGCCGCCGCGACTACTTGTTGATAGATGGAAGACGAGATGGAATAATAGCTGGGATGGAGGGGCTCATAAGCTTATTAGCAGTAGCCGCCTGTACTCTGTACTTCCACAGGCCTACAATGCGGAGCATTTCTCGGTGAACACAGCGAGGCCAAATCATGACTAAGCATCGTAATCCAAAGCTAGGAGCTAAGTTATGACCTTGGCTAGTTGATCCCTTCATGGTAATCATTTCGCCTCATCTCCAATTATATACCATCGACCATCACAAACAAGATACCAATTCCTTATATATTGCGTCCACTTCCGATTATATCCCCGATATTTGTGCAGAATGGCCGCTCTAACAGAGGCGCAGCTTGCGCATATCGAGCTACTAGAACAACTCGACATCCACTCCATCCATAAGAACTTCCGCAACCCCAATTGGAAGCCCAACCAGCGACGAAACAAGAACCTCAAGGCCATCGTAGGCGACGCCTCAAAACGAGAGGCATCAGCTCTTGCGACACCGCAGGACGTCAGCGGCGATGCAACCCCCGCGGCCGACGATGGCCTGTCAACCAGCGGCACTTCGACGCCAGCGACAAGCACCAATGGAAACCCGCCCCCGAATCTCGCACAGGCTTCGCGTAGTTTGTCGAAGCTTGTGCTGGAAAAGACGTTGAAGCCACCTGGAGGAGGATTTGGAGCAGCGGGCGGAAATGTATCGGCCCCGAACGCGACATACACAAATATCGAATCGGCTCCCTCATTAGCACACTCGAAGCACTATTGTGATATCACGGGTCTTCCTGCACCCTACATGGATCCCAAGACTCGGCTGCGGTATCACAACAAGGAGGTGTTTGGGTTGATCAGGACATTGCCTCAGAGCTCGGCTGAGCAATTCCTAGCCGCCCGTGGCGCACATACAGTGCTGAAATGAGCGCGACTGAACGAGCGTACGAGTTTGAACAGCATGTTACAAGGCCCTCAGAGAGAGAGGGAATCGAAAATCGCCCAAGGAAGGGCATCTTGGAATCTATCGGCGTTCTACGGCAATTTTTTTTTTAAATTTTTTGTACACCAGCTCTAATCAGAACGAATAATGTTGGATCCACAAAGTCAAGCTTCAACTATGCACCTTTCACCTTTCGGCAAGAGGATGGCAAATGACGCTCCGGCTTAATCGGAATCCTTGAGCTTGCTCTTTGCCCTGAACGAGTACCGAAAAACGTATAGAAACTACGTCTCAGTTGCCAGAGCTTGTATAGCAATGGCTGTCAGGGCAATGTAATGGTAGATGAGTAATACGAAACATTCAAATGATTTTTGATCGCTCGATTTTTGGTTTGTGCAACGTTTCAGATGTCAAGTGAAGGGATGCCGCTGCTTGGCTGTGAAATCCGTATTGGAAAAGATGCAAAATTGGCATGGCGAGATTGTTCCTGGGTGCGACATCCAGGGCCTTGAATTAAGGGCCAGCTAATAGTCGGATAGCTCAATCTCGATGGCAGGTAGCTTTGCGATTCAATTCCACGTCGAAAACCACGCCATCATAGCATGAAGCTGCTCGCAGCATGTGTTACAGACCAAGAAAAGGGAAGAAAAGACATGCCTAGGCAAATTTATGGATGCGAAATTTAAGGTAAGAAAATATTCGAGCGAGCTCCGATCCGCTTATCTAATAAGTGGGTCGGGAAATCTAAATGGCCTGTTACGTGTACAGTACCTACTCCGTAGTAATCACGAAGCTGTGATTTTTTTATTTTAAGGTTATGTTTATAAAGATGCAATCTACAAAAGCAACAGACAAAAAAGCGCAATATTAACCATAGAACTGACGTTGAGCTATATTAAGTATATGTCTAAGGTGCTCGCAAAGTACGTATATATACAAAACATTGAAAGAAGTCATGCTCACGTCACCCCTTTCCCAACGCCGGTTGATGCCATTTGCCATCTCGGAGGCTGCCGCAGCTAGGCTATTAGCTGACTATTAATCTATTCTCTCTTTTTCCTCATCACGGTATTTCCAAGTCGCGCCCCCTTTTTGTTGCTCAGTTTCGGCAAATTAGGATATCTTTCTTTCTTAGAAAGCACCCGGGTGTAATTTAGTCCAAAGCTCAGGTTACTGAGCCTTCTTGGCCTTGATCTGGGCCAACTTCTTCTCACGGCGTCTTCTGTGGGCATCGGCACCGGCCTCAGTGTCGAGCATGTAGTCCCACCAGCGGAAGCTGGAAGCATAGTTGCCAATGAACTTCTCGTGGTGGATGTCGTGGTGCTCAGCGCCAGCCCAGACAGGCAGGAAGTGGCGCAAGCTCCAAGGGAAGTCGTAGCCGCTGTGGGCGTCGATGGCCTGGAAGAGACGGAGGGTGATCCAGACGTACATGGTGAGGAGGTGAAGCTCGCCGGTGAAGGCAAGGACAACGATGGGAGATCCAACGACACCAATACCAAGGAGACCGGTCTCAATAGGAGAAGCATACTCAGCAGCCAAGCCAAAGGGAGCAGAGTAGAGGTGGTGCATCTTGTGGATGGTTCTGTATAGAGGGCCGTAGTGAAGAGTGCGGTGGAACCAGTAGTGCCAGGTGTCCTCCATGACGAAAAAGAGACAAATCTGCCAAGTCATGGTGAAGAGCGAGGGGAAATGGTTCCCGAAGTCCATGCCGAAGTAGGTGGCGATGGGGTGGAAGAACCAGATCTGAGGCAATTCGGCGGTGAAGTGGCTGATGAGGACGATGGCGGCGCAATCCCACTGCTCTTTCAGGGTAGGGATCTTCTGGTTCTGAATCTTGTACTTGTGGAAGTAGGGAATCTTGTCCATGAGCATGAATGGGATGCAGCGGCCGAAGTAGATGATCTCGTGCATGAAGAAGCTGAGGAGACCAGTCGCCAAGGTGTCATTGTCCATCCACAGGTACCAAGCCTAAACACTCAAGTTAGAATTCACAGGTTTGTAGAAATCTGTTACGAGGGAAGAAAGAAAGAAAAACGTACGGCCCAGAGCCGCTCGAAGTAGTTCAGCTGAACATTGTATTTGGCAACCTCTTCGAGGACACTGAGGTAGCTGTGCGTTTGGTTCAACGCGGTGTATGTCGCGTTCCTGTAAGAAAAAAAAAGTTGCGAGTTAGAGAGCGGCCAATTAGTGTAGGGGTCATTTTGTTAGGGGCTTCCACTTACGCCACGTCCATGATTGAGGCCCAATTCCTAAGATGCTTGTACAAATGGCTTCCAATCCTTTGCTGAGGGGGATGTAGAAGAAAGAGAGAGAATTAAGGAGAGGAGACGGGTGTAGATAAGGAGATGAGCTTGAGGAGGACAAGTCTATTAGGGGACTCTGTGGTGGGGGCGAGAAGGGAGATTTTTATCGTTGGTTCGCAGAGTTGTAGACTGTCATTGGCCCTGCTAGCGACTAGTCAGGAGATGGGCTTTTTGGAGCCGTCTGTGGCCAGAATAAGAAAAACCGGAGCTAAAAAAGGTCGCAATGAGCCCACAAGGGAAGAGAGTTTCCGTGCTCTGGGGATGCGTATCGGTATCGGAATCACGACGGCCCGCACAGCCTCGCAAGATTTGCAAAGGCGTGATAGGCGGCGATGGGCTTCGTTGGGCTGGCATGGGCGGTGATTGGCTGCGCGGGGCTGTGGCAGGCCCAGCTTGGTAGTGTGTTCCTGCATGGGCCGCATTCGTATTCGTGTCTGGCGCAAAGAATCATTTCAAGCAGTGAATGCGTCTCGTTCTCGCTATTGTTGTATTTCCACACACACACACACACACGCACACGCCTTTTCTCTTTTCTCTTGATCTGCTGTTTGCTGGGCCCATTCCGTTCATTTCTGACCGCCACCACGTACATCGCAGCGGCCGCCACTCACCATCTTTGGGATAGCTTGCGGCATACAAGCATCTACAGTGTGCCTCCCTGGTTACTCCGTAGCTACTTAATAGATTTCAGGAGATGAGGCTGCCCAATGCGACTGTCGTGCATGGAATACTTTGCACATGTATCTCGTTTACTGAGACAGGGTTGTAAGTTGCGAGCACCACTTTGGGCAGCTTTTGTTAGATGCCTACCAATTATAGTGGTGTAGTAGATTGATGGCGGCAGATCTGTCAAATGCTCCATACAAGGTAGCCTGATGGCGGATAGTGATAGTAGTGCTGTACTCCGTAGTATACTATGAATGTTTTATTGTTTATTCTTATATTTTGAGCCTCAATTCAGCCGTTGACATACGCTGAAGCGCTAATACTTGAATGTTTAGCTGCTGCTATCTAGTAATTTTGGCCGCCACTTACTGCTAGAAAAATGACCTTAGCAGGGTAAAGTCAGCTTAACAAACTGCAAGCCGGTGACATCACTGCCAATTGCAGCTTTCCAAATACTGCCTACCATACATAGCTGTGCTCAGCCATCATCTTTCATCAGCTGCCCTCCATCATCTTCAAAGCTCTACTTGTAAACTAGCTTCGTTGTCTTTTCGCCCCTATTCCACTGCATGACGTGAGCTGTTTTGATTTTGCTCGCTCCGAACACGAGCTATCCAACGATCTTCACACGAATTCCAATTACCCCGAAGTATTTGTTCCATATTCTGGAGCTCAGGAAAAATCGGGCACAAACTGCCCCACGTAGGATCAGAGCCAGAACCACCGCCTTTCATCCAAAAAATTCGAATGGATCGATAATAGCAGCTGTGCCCACCCGTTTGCGCTCTACTCCTTCGGCCAGCTCTACTCCCGGACGCTGCGTGTGGTGTGATGGTCTGACTATCGTCCAAGCACTCCGGATTTGACTCCACCCGCAACCTGGTCCAGCTCCAGCCGAGATCGATGCAGATTCAGCAAGGTTCTGACACCAGCACGGTGGTTAATCTAGCCCTGGTCTGATTAATTTCACCGGTTCATACGAAGTACGAAGTACATACAATTTTTAAACCATGTCGTTGGTCGCCGAGTGAGTTCCGCTTCTCGACTCTTGCATGCTGGCTGGCTTGTTTGCCCCTCCAATAGGATGGTATTTGCAGCTAGTACTAGTATCTGTATGCATCGTGCCAGCTCTGTGCTGACTTGATATTCTTCTACCACAGCCAGGTGCGTCGCCTGGATGCGTACCTCGACCGCCTCCCTGTCTTGTCCGAAGAGACATCTGAGGATGGAGCTTCGGAAGCTGGACACCCCTTCGCCGCGACAGAGGTGCTGGACGCTCCCCGCCTAGACCGTCTGCTGCACATTATTCGCTCGCTGAGCACCACTTCTTCCTCGCAACCGTTGATCAATATCCAACGCGTGAAAACCCTCCTCGACGAATCCGGTATTCCTTCGATAGCAGATGGCGTCCATGGCACCGCAGCCAGAGCCCACGCACAACCCAAGACGCCATACGAGAACGAGATCGAATGGCTCCTAGTCTCCAAAGCGACAGTCCAGGTCTATGGAGCTATTCTCAACACATTGGTCGATCGTATCGTCCCTCTGAGCCATGATATGTGGTATTGGGATGGAGTCTTGAGCTCCTACAGCTACAGCAGCATGTACACGGTGCAGACGTCCCCCTTACGGCTATGGGCATGGTCGCTCGACATATACCAAGCCAGCCGGTCACGGCTACGCTCTTTATCTGCAGCGGATGCTTCGGCCGAGCTTGTCCAGTCTACACGATCCACCATATCACAGCCATGGAGCAGGTTCTATGGCGTTGTTCGAGAAAGTATTCGGGAGCACTCGTTTGCCAATATCCAACGAAAGGTACTTTCACCCGTCGCTTTATCTCGAGCTGAGGCCCGCCGGAAACAGGCACAACTGCGAAAGCTGAGAGAAATGACAGCCAGCGGTCTTGGAGTGCTCATGGATGAAGGCCTTCAACTTGGGCATGATGATGAGAGAGCTGGAGTACAGGACCATGAAGACCTTAAAGGCGTCGTCGAGCGTAGCGTAGCATTGATGGACATGGTCCTTAAAGAAGCATGCAGCTTGGAAGTCAATATTCATGACTTTGAAGAAAAAGTATTTGCGGGTGTCGAAGAAGACGCCGAGTTGTCTGTGCATATTGAAGAAGAGACGACTCCATATCGTCCAAGCACACTAGCTCGCCGTCTGCTTCAAATCATCGACAAGACACTTCCTCAACATGTTAACGCTATGCAGACCCTCGCAAATGAAAACGGCCGACCCCCGGTTCTTGTGCGATACTGGCTGCCGGCGATCATTGGTATCACTTCCTCTACAACTATTCTAAAGATCTTGGTCAACCGCAAGGCAGATATCATAGACTGGATTGCGGATTTTGGTAGTACGTTGCGAGATTTCTGGCTCAACTGGGTTGTTGAGCCAACCGAAAAGGTTATTAAGACCATACGACACGATGAAACTAGTGAGATAGCGATTATGAGCAGAGACAGCCTCAAAGCTGATCGCGAGAGCCTGGAACGAATGGTTGTGGATTTTGCCACGGACAAACCCCATTTTGCTGTTGGCAGCTCATCCATCACTGACGCTCAAATCGCCGATATTCGCTCCAAAGTGGCCGAGGGTGATGTAACGCCAGTCTTGCGAGCGTTTGAGCAAGATCTACGAAAGCCTTTTGTCGGTGCTGTCCGGGGCGACCTTGTCCGGTCTCTCCTGATCCAAGTCCAGAAGACAAAGGTGGATCTGGAAGTGGCCATGACGGGCATTGACTCGCTCCTCAAGAGCCAAGAGCTGGTCTTTGGTTTTGTAGGATTAACCCCTGGTGTCTTTGTTTCCATTGGCGTATTTCAATATCTCCGCGGCATCTTTGGTAGCCGATCTGGACGGCGCCACAGTAAAACCTCTGGCAAGGCCATTCGCATCCTTCGAAACATTGACCGCATCCTCTCTGAGGCGAGACCCACAGAGAACAACGTCTTGTCGTACAAGGATCACGGTCTTTTGTTGTGCGAAGTTCATGTGCTCCGTAGTTTGGCTAGCAATTTGATGCCGGATAATCTGCAGAAGGAGTTTTTTGAAGATCTGGATGACCTGGCGAATGTCAAGGGGGTGCATATTCAAGCAAAAGCCTTGGAAAGGATCCGCTGGGCATACGCCAGATGGCTTAGGTAGAGTAGAGTAAAGAGGACACAGCTTGAAATGTGAAAAGGATTTTTTTTCTTTGGCCTCAAACACCTTTACTAGATGACTTACATACATAGAAAGCAAGCACGAGACTCTGTAACAATATAGGCTGACTATTTCTGCTTTACCAGTCAAATTATAATGCTGAATTCTGTTTGTGTATTATTCTAGGGTAATCGTAAATATTCCATCTATATCGCTGATATTGCTTAGCAGCCTATCATGATGTTCTATCAACCCAGCCATCCATACGCCGTTGACCATGTTAAATGCTAATTATATAATGTGTAATTAAAAGAAACAGATTGAAAATGCTTTTGAATATGCGCTCCCAATTGCGCAATGCCTTTCGTACCACTTTGTCCAACCGGCTAATCATTAATGGTCTATGTAAATGCTAAAAAAGAAGAAGAAGAAGAAGAAGAAGAAGCAAATAATGTCGTTTATACTTTCTCGCTATCACTGGCAGATTCTTCCTTCTCGCGGAGATCCTTGAGGCAGGGGGCAAAAAACATTTCGCCGGTGATGACGAGTTGTACCGTTCTTAAGCTGACGAGGATCCACAAGAGGACGACAGTGAGGGAGATGATCTATTTTTTTCAGCGTGTTAGAGATTTTGGTAACTGGATATAAGAGAGAGTGAAGAAGCTTACCATGGTTGCATATTTGTAAAACTCGCTTCCCAGGTTCTGCCACAAGGCATTGGTGCAAGTCGCCCACACGCCCAACGGGAAAGTAAATCCCCACCAGCCCATGTTGAAGGGGAACGACCGCGTGGTTCTCAGGCTGATCAGGGCGAAACACACCCAGGCCAGGGCGAAACCCCACATGACGATGCCGAAGAAGATGCCAAGGAAGTAGAGGAATTCGGCGCCCCGGACGGGATCGACGCCGGCGACGTGGAACATTTCCGTCTTGGGGATGACTTTGAGAGCGACCTTGCCGAGTTGCTGGATACCGAAGCCGCCCTGGCCGAGGGGTCCGACGGGGAGGAAGACGGAGACGATGACTTCGCGCGGGGGCAGGGAGTGGACGGTCAGGCGGTGGAAGTAGAGGGCCATGACGCAGCCGGAGAGAGCCTGGCCGATGCCCCAGAGGACGTAGGAGACGATGAGGGTGGCGTAGGCGTGGCTCGTCGAGGGGAGGACTTCGGCAACGATTCCGCCTGTAGCGGCTGCGACGACGGCTGGGACGATGGGGAGGAGGAGAGTGGCGGTGGTTTTGTGCAGGTCGGGACGGTGACGGTGCATGACGATGAAGGGCATGGAGATGCAGGTTGCCATTGAGATGAGGACGTCGATCCACCAGAAGGCCCAGGCGAGGTAGATGAGCCAGTTACCCCATTGGGCACAGGCGAAGATCATCATGTTGATGATTGCTAGGGGGATGGTGTTAGTACGGTTGTATAACTAGTATATATGCCTTGTCTTGCAAAGGATGAAGAATGAAAAGGAAGAAGAGGATGATGACATACTTGCAAAGCCCATGGGAAAGCATCCAAGGAACAAAGACTGTGCCGGGTGGGAAATCATGGCGAACCATATCTCGGGATAGAGCGTATACCGCAGCACAGAGATGATGAAGAAGATGGTGAAGAGGAAGATGTTCAAGGCGAAGAAGATGTAAGAGATGATTTGTAGCCAGTATCCGTTCCAGGGGAGGTTATGGAGGAGAATGGAGACGATGCCCGTGCCCATGTTGACGGCGAACCATCTTTTTTTATATCGTGTTAGTTGAGTTGATCTTCCCTATTCTTATATATATATATGGAATATGTGGGTATAGTATGTGTGAGTGAGGTACGAAGTATGTATAAGTGAGACTTACGATGGAGTAAAGTTGCGGACGATTTTCCGCCAACCACGACTATTCTTGCAAGGTCTTGAAGAACATGAAGGGTCATTATTGTTGTCATTGCTGGAGTCTTGAGGAGGCCTGTCGGTTACGACTTGGCTATCTGCGACGGGAATGGCCGCCCTGGCTGTAGTTATCGCCATGATGGAAATAAGAGGCGATATGAAGATGTAGCTCAATGTCCAAAAAAGAGCAAAGCCAAGACGTTTTAATTGTTTGCTGGGGAAAATCTGGAGAAGGCTTGGCGCTGCCCTTTATATGAATACCAGAGATTGACAAGATTGTATTCCCGAGTCAGTTCCTCTTTTTCTCACTAAAGAGTCGGGCGCTAGAACTTTGTTTCTTTTGGTTGCAGAGCCCACTAAAATCTGCCTGTAATGCAGCGCCGCGGAGACAGTGTAGTTCGTCGGAAAGACTGAGCCGGGAGGAATGCTGGAATGGATACTCGATATGTGATTTGTGAGTTCTTGATTAGCCGGGTTGCCGGTTTTACGAGTGAGATATGGTGTCCTTTGGCAGTTGAAATGCTTTGTTAGTCGTGAGTGAAGAATACGAGCGAAATAATATCTTTCTTTTCAGGATTGCTGTTTATATTTAATACTCGAGGCCAGAGAATTTTTTTTCCGAATTGTTACCAAGCAGTTCGGCGCCCCCCTTGTCAGATGATGCACTGGTTGCCGACCGGATCCCAGGCGGCTTCTTTTCAGCTACGGCGTTGTCCCAGTTTTTTATCAGATGAAAAACAATACGTATCCACCTATCTCGATTTCTAGAAGCAATAGCTGCATCTTTTTTGCTCATTGTTGTGACGTATGATTCACATGGCGACCCTTATTCGCTGCCAAGTCTGGGGAAAACTCGGCATCGGCAGTGACAGCGGCTGTCGGTGGACCGGTGGCAGGGGAGAGTCCCCTTTGATCCGTTTGAGCGACGGCCCGATATGCGGACTTTGATATTGAAGGAGTCATTAGTTTGAATATATTTTGAATTTTCTTCTTCTTCTCGTGTTTAGATATTATGTTGTGGCTGAGACGGGCATCGGATATGAGGAGGTGGATAGCAGAAGGATTGACAGTGGCGATGACGAGCCGGCAGTTGTTTGGTATTGCAATAGGCGCAGTTTTGGTATCTTAATATAGTAAAAGCACAGAGCAAACACGGCTGAAGTATAAAGCACGACAAGTAGATATAATCTAGAGACGCGAACCCCACGTGTTGCTATATCCCACGTGTATTGCTGCGAGTCAAGCCATAGTAATTCTGACCAAAGCAAGAGACGGAGATGACCGAAGCGTTGAAGGTTTTCTCACTCCAAAGTAATCAGACGGCTTTAAGGGCTCTAGGAGGTCATCTTACGGAGTTGCTGTGTAATAGTTTAGCTATATCCTTAATGAGTAGTAATAATTTCAATGTCGATTGGGCATATTCCTAGAGCTATGGGCTGATTTCACCACGTCCCTGACAAAGACTAAGAGCGACTTCGCAAAAGGGGAAATACAGATAACGCATCACATGCCACTTATCCCTGCACGCACATGGCCAAGGGGATCTTATCAAAGATCTTGCATATCAACTCGTACCTGAGAGAAATACTACTATTATGTAAAAGCTAGCCTACTAATTTACGCACTTCATTACGGGGATAAAGATAAAAAGTCTGCAACACGGCTGTAATGAGTGTCTGCATTTTTCAACAGAGTCATAAGTAGACTGGGCTTATAAAATCAATTTGGGCGCGGATCTTTCTTGTGGCGTAGTGTGGCTAGTACAGTGCTTCCACCAAAACTGAGGAGTACTTTGATGTTTTATAGCCCAAGGCTTAACACAAGCCTAAACTGAGCTTTGGAGCGCAGGCCATCAACACATGCAGCTGTTCATGCCATCTATTTACTGATGATACTGGCAAACATCATTGATAGGCTCTCTGTGTCCGGATGCCGGTAGAATATTACCCCGCCAAACTTGGCCATGCGACGTCTTACCAGCGGATCCCCCGCATCGACATTGATCTGTAATATACTGATCCCTTCTTGAGCAAAGAGGTTAACTAACTATCACGCTCGACTCCACACTCTATCACAGCTGTTAAAGTGGCTCTTTGTACGAAATGCAAATTCCTATAGAGATAGTTTACGCAGTGAGCACATCGAACCGATACTCAGACTGTGCTAATACTCTTAAATTCAGATTTTGTCGTTCGTCGAGGCTGAGGACCATGCGTCTTGGGCTGACGGAGACGGCTCTCGTAAATATAAAATCGTGAATCGTGATTATCGAGAAACGTTAGCCACCTTACGCCTAGTCAATAAAGCGTTTTGCCACTGCGCCTCAGCTCGACTCTTTCGACACGTTATAGCAACATATCCTAATGGCGTATCACAAGCAGCAAGACTGCGTGATTTATCCAGTAGCCCATATGCCCCTTATGTTCGGCACATTGAGTTGGGGTTTAAACCATACGCTACTTGGTTTGAGGATCTTGATCTTGACTTTACCACCTATGTTGAAGATCTCGCCGGCCTACTATCCCCTAGTCTAGTCAGGTTTCCTAATCTGAGCAGCCTAGAATTCACTGGGACAGGCGTAGGAGTTCCTCAGGAATTGCAAAACAAACTCATGGGTTCTGTAGCGTCCGCGCTGCGCTATGTGAGCATGCCGGCGCTTGAGGAGCTTGATATCAGCTTTCCTATCGCCCATGATTTTGGTCAGCTGCTTTACGACAGGGCCGCCTCAGCGCGTATTCCAATTGCAAGTGTTCTATGGCGCCTGAGACATTTGGGTCTCCACCTTCGAGAGTGGACTAGTCATGATGGCCAACGGCACTGGCCTCGAGACGTGACGCCCGAAAACGCTGCTCTCCCAAATGAGACCTTCGCTGTGAATATTTTCAAGATGATAAGTCTTGCTGAGAATATTCAGTCTCTGGAGATAAGCAGCACAAATATCTTGGATTTCGACAATGCTACGTTCCCTCCTTCTCTCCGTCTTAGGTCCCTTTCTCTCTGCCATGTGTCAATATCAGCACGCACTCTTCTCAATCTCATGGGTAATTGGAGGGACTCTATCAGATATATACAATTTCGGGAAGTTGAACTCAACGCTGGGACTTGGAAGGACGTCTTGGTGAAATTGAGCATGCTTCCCATCTTGATCGACTTTCAAATAGAGAATAGTGGGTACTCAGCAGCCGGAAGTAGCTCAGAATTACGACTTAGACTCCTGCCAGAGCCAGACGACGCTCAGCAACTCGAGACTGTCCATTTTAGCGATATTCCTGCTCTCGCGATTATACAACATCGTGTAAATGCGAACAGAATTGCTGCGGGACTTGCAGAGATACCCCACGATACGTACAGGGCTGCCAAGCTGTATAGTATGAAATCAGCAATAGCAATAACACCTGGCTAATACTGGGTTACACCAGCTAACATTGGATTATAACTGTTAAGCTGGCTTAGGTACCTATATACGATACTCTTGTGATGATATCTTTGTTGGCACTGTACCAGCCACACATACAGTACTCGGCAAACGTGGTCCGTGCGTGAATAGATTCAGCACGCTTATGTATTTTGGCCTCTATAATATTCAGCCAGTGCTGCTGGAAATTCGTAACGGGCCGTCGGTTACCGCTACTGGCGCGGGTATCGGCGGCGGATGTCGGAGAAGCCCGGGAGTGTTCCGTAGTGCCGTGTACCTTTGTACCCTTTGTACCACACACACCTGATCTCACTCAAGACAGTGTCTCTAAATAAATTTGAATGACAGCTACGGGAGTACTTTTCGAATTTTTTTATTTTTTACTATCTTAAAAAGATGACCGATTCAGGAGTAGATAAGGCGATAATGAGCGAGGATAGTGGAAAATCCAAATCGTCGCCGACCCCTTTTTATTCGCCTATCATAAGCTCAGCGGCTGAAAATCCATCAAGGTTCCCTCCAGGTTTTTCTGTTGGTAGCGTATTTCGTAGCACAGCGCTACTACTTTCGTGCCTGCACCAGGTTTCATTTGGCCCCACGCTTGGCGGGATCTTTGCAAGACTCGTCGCCAGAATATTTTGAACACGGTCTCAGGGTTGAATACTCGATATCCTATTGCAATGCGTTCAGTAAGACCTGTTGCATACCAAGCAATACAGTGTAAGACCACAGAGTCCCGGGAATAAATCTGATGACTTTTTGACCGATGATCTGACAAAGCCCGCTCTGACTGTCACCCTCTTATCAATTGACGCCTCTGTTCGTCCAGTCTGCGTCAGCCGTTCGCTGCACCGCCTAAACTATGGCTGGCCGTTATGCGCTCTTAGCGTCTCATTGTCCAACCAGATTGTGCAAAATGTGCGCAGCGTAATCCACCGATGGTTGCCAGGTGTATCCGTCCCTCGTACAGGCGATCTTCGCCGTTCCCTTTCCTCGTGTGGCTTGAAGTGACGAGGGTTTCGCTGGCCGGCACCGGGTACCCTTATCCACCGTCGGGGTTTTCGCTCAGCTGACCCAACTGTGAGAGACACTGTCCATGTCCATCCCCGCTCTAGTCGGTGTGTAGTCTCGGTTGCGTATCTTCGATATCTTTGATAAATGTGCCATCGCATCGTCCTCTAATATCCCTCCATTAGATCGCTCATAGCATATACCCACCTATACAATCCATCCTCCATATAGTGATCACCAATCATGGCCATGAATGTTGTGTCAAGCAGCCATGCCCTTGGCGTCGTTGGCGACAGCGTAGCGCACGACAAGGAGGATCGTTTCGAAGAGCTCGTATTGGCGCTGAAGGAAGCCCTTGGTCCGTCGTCGGGTCTGACGTCTGAGGATATCGACGTTGGTTTCCTGATGGATCTGATGCGAGAGTATGATGGCAGCGACATGCAGTGGTCCAAGTACGCATTCGGTGATGCTAGTAGAGGCTACACTCGTAACCTTGTCGATGAGGGAAATGGCAAGAGCAATCTGGTAGGTCATGTCTTGAAACCCCATTCCAAGGGCGATGCAACATCTCTCCAAGTCATCAGCGTATTGACAAGAAGCAAAACAGCTTGTACTCGTCTGGTCTCCAGGAAAGGGGAGTCCCATTCACGACCACGGAAATGCGCACTGCCTCATGAAGATATTGCGCGGAGATCTCACTGAGACCCGCTATGCCTTCCCAGAAGACAACGACCCCGAAGGACAGATGACCACCATCTCCGAGAAGACATATAAAGAGAACCAAGTGACGTACATGGCCGACGAGCTTGGTCTCCATAGAGTATCCAACCGTGGAAGCGACTTCGCTGTCTCTCTACACTGTAAGCACTCCCCCAGCCCCAGGACACTCGTGCTGGACCTGACCAAAGAACTCTTCAGTGTATACACCTCCCAACGTAGCTAGGGAGGGCTGCCATATCTTTGATGAAAAGACTGGCAAGAGAAGCCATGTGCCCGGCTGCATGTACTTTTCAGCCTATGGCCGCTTGCTCAAGGAGTAGCAGGCACAACAACATGTGCATCGTGGCAAGGCGATATGGCGTTCGGCATGGGTTGCTCTTTGTCTCGTTGATTCCTAGATTGAATATTGTCTTTTAGTTTCTGGTTCTTGGTATTGTTGTATAGCATCTGCCGTGTTCATCCACGGCGGGTGGAGAGGCGGTCCTCAGAGACGGCTTCTGTAGCGAAAGCATAGCATTTTTTGTACTGAATGAAACGCCTCATCTCATAGGAGCTCGCCTGCCCCGTGAAAGCATGAAAAAGAGTGTAGTTGAAAGAGAAGAGAGGAATGGTCGCATGTCGTTGATATTACTGCTCTGATTCCACTGAGCCATCGATTGCGTGATTTTGGCTAGACCTAATTGGGGACAGCTCAGAGTCCTTTGCTGAGCGGAAGTCGGCGCTGTGATTTTATGGCGGTGCGGAGGTATCACGGAGATCTGAGCGCTTAGTCATGCGTTGCCAGTACGGATACTTCGTACTCATCTAGGGTGTACTGCTAAGACAGTTGAGAATGCATAAAAAGAGGGTAGTATTTGTGGTACGATTTAATGAATGGCTTCGTTGCCTGTTATGAAACTAACTGTATACTATATTTTAATGGCCCTTGAATTGAAATATCTGAATCACACTTGTAATCTCAACTGGTCGTATTGTTTACTTTGCTAATGGCTTGATACTCGTCACATGATCTCGCGTTGTGGCTGTTTGTACTTCGTACTCGGACGCGCAAAGTAAAAGTGAATTTGACGAGTTGCCTTATCATAGAAGTGACAAAAAAGTGATAGAGTTATTCAACTGCAGATCTTAATTTTGTTTTAATATTAGCAACTTTCAAGATCTCGGGCTCTCTTTCATTCATTTTATATGGTTTTCTAAAGAAGAATTGTTTTCAATATGCCTCCACGTCGCAAACGCGCCGCTGAGGCGGTCGACATCATCGACCTTACAGGAGATGCCCCTCAACCAGCCCGCAAACGACCTAATTTATCGTTTTCAAAGCCTTCCCGAGTAGCATCTGGTGCGAATAGTCGTCAGAGGATTCAGGCCCTTTCTTCTCAAGCGTCTACTCAAGCGTCTACTCAAGCGTCTACCCAAGAGCCAGATTATTTGGACCTGACGCAAGACGACGATGCTTTTGACAAAGAGCTGTACGGCACTTTTGGTTTGTATCCCCTAAGTATCTAGGTATTCTAGTATAGTATTGACTTTGGTTGATAAACTTCGCGTAGATGCCAAAATTGTGGGCGTGAGGTACTACAATGGGTATGCCTCGCCTGGTGAATCTGTCTTGTGTAACAGAGAGCCGGGAAATCAGGTATGTGCCCAGTCATTTTAGACTCGTCAAGTGACTGGGCTAACTTGAAGATAGTATGACCGTAATGCAATCCGCATAGACAACGTGCTCCATCAGCAGATAGGCCACTTGCCTCGCAAAGTTGTCGAAAAGCTAGCACACTATATCGTAAGTTTTGTTTTCTTGGCTAACCTAACTCTTGCTCTGTGGCTGACCCAGGGTAGGACTCTGGCGATATTGCCGTTGAAGGCCAAATCATAGGAGAGAAGGCCTATTATGATTGTCCTATTAGACTGTCATTTTACGGTCCAAGCAACCCTGCAGAGCGCACCAGAGTTGAGAATGCTCTAAAGGCAGATAAATTTGTCAAGGCTACCCAACTGAAACAGACTAGGACAGCTGCCGAAGCACGTAGAGTTGTACTTGGGTTAACCCATGGCAGCTCTACCTCTGGTGGTTTGGGCTCAAGTCAGCAACCAGTGGTGCCTGAAGTATCCCTGGAAGAAATTCTCAAGTCCAGCGATGCGATCGAGTTTCGCAAAGGGGGTGATGCCATCAAGGCGCTGGCGATGGGTGAAGAGCAGCTGTCGAAGATGCCACAAGCTGAGCAACCTAAACAGCTGAAGTCTACGCTCCTGCCGTACCAACTACAGGTAAGCTTGAAGTGTTCATGCATTTTTCTAACCCCATTTCCCGCAAATCGAAGCTAATAGCATAAACAGGGGTTGGCCTGGATGCAATCCAAAGAGAACCCGCAACTCCCACCTGTTGGATCAGATGCGGTCACTCAACTATGGAGACGCGACAACAAGGGCCGGTACTGGAATGTTGCGTCTGACTTCATCACCTCTAAAGCGCCAACGCTCTTCTCGGGCGGTATTCTTGCTGATGATATGGGTTTGGGAAAGACTCTCCAAATTATCAGCTTAATTCTTACAAGTGGCCCTGGCGCAACACTGATTGTTGCCCCGGTTAGTGTGATGAGCAATTGGGAGCAGCAAATTCGAAGGCACGTCAAAGAGGAACACCAGCCAAGCATCCTAGTACATCATGGTGCCAAGAAACTGGCTGGCCAGGATCTCTTAGGGTACGACGTTGTCATCACTAGCTACGGCACGCTTGCTAAAGAGCTGGATGACGGCGGCAGCAAAACTCTGCTAAACCAAAAGAAGAAGTGGCGACGAGTTGTGCTTGATGAAGGACACACGATAAGGAATGTAAAGACTAAGGTGGCACTGGCCGCAAGCGAACTCCAAGCTCAATCTCGCTGGGTTCTGACCGGAACTCCCATGTAAGCACCAATTGGTCCTATGCTCACCATATCGACATTATTATATACTAACCCATTGCTAGCGTCAATTCTGTAAAAGACCTCCAGTCTCTAGCGAAGTTTTTGCACATCACTGGAGGCATTGAGCAGCCTGAGATATTCAACAATGCAATCTCGCGCAAACTAATGGCGGGGGATCGCAGTGCGGAAGCAGTTCTGCAATCTTTGATGCAGGATATCTGCCTTAGGCGAAAGAAAGACATGAAGTTTGTCGATCTTAAGCTTCCCAAGAAGACCGAGTATCTGCATCGAATCACATTCCTCTCGGAAGAGAAGACTAAATACGATGCCCTACTGTATGTTGGCCCCAGTATTCTCACTTACAAAACTATCGTCCTGAAGATCTCGTATTAACTAGCAGATAGATCCGAGGCTAGAGGTGTACTGGAAGAATACCAAGCAAAATCGCACACTGGTCAAAAGGGTCGCTTCCAAAACGTCTTGGAACGCCTCCTTCGACTCCGACAATCGTAAGTAGCTTGTTCGTCGCATTGTTTTGCAGCGCTTACCCGATTAACTCGTTATAGATGTAATCACTGGATCCTCTGCAAAGAACGAATTGATGATCTGATGCAAATGATCAAAGAGCAGGACGTCGTACCTTTGACTGAGAAGAATCGTGTACTGCTTCAGGAAGCGCTTCGGTTGTACATTGATAGCCAGGATGATTGCGCGATCTGCTACGACACACCTACTAACCCAGTGATTACAAACTGTCAGCATGTATTTTGTCGTCACTGCATTACTAGGGCAATTCAGTTGCAAGGGAAATGTCCGATGTGTCGCAACCCGCTGACAGAGGACAATCTCTTAGAGCCAGCTCCCGAAGGTACATTTGACGCGAACTTTGATACTGACACGCAGAGTTCAAAGACGGAAGCCATGCTAGAAATTGTCCGGGCAACGCTCAAGAAACACGGGTCCAAGATTGTTATTTTTTCACAGTGGACATCGTTCCTCGACATTGTGCAACAGCAGCTAAAAAATGCAGGCTTGAAATACTGTAGGATTGATGGAAGCATGAACACAGAGAAACGAGATCAGGCTATCGACGCTCTCGACAATGATTCCGAGACGCGCATCATGCTGGCCAGTCTGGCAGTTTGCAGTGTTGGACTTAACCTTGTTTCTGCGGATACAGTGATCTTATCTGACAGCTGTAAGTTCTTTCCTTGATGGAATTTCTGATTCTTCAACTGTTGTTGTGGATTTATACTCATTTGTACTTTTATAGGGTGGGCCCCAGCAATTGAAGACCAAGCTGTTGATCGAGTACACCGTCTTGGCCAAACACGCGAGACGAAGATATGGCGTCTCATTATGGAAGGGACTATTGAAGAGCGAGTGCTGGATGTTCAACAAGAGAAGCGCGACCTTGTTACCAAGGCGTTCCAAGAAAAGGGCAATACGAAGAAATCCAAGGATACCAGAATGGGAGACATAATGAAGTTGCTTTCTTAGATGGATATCTAGCGCAGCGCATATTGGCTCCCAATATGTACCGAAACCTCAGTACGGAAGACACCATTTTATAAGCATACCAGGGCTCCTTGAATATGCCCATCGCGGCATCAAGAGCTCCCAGGCTCATATACGCCATAGGCGATAGACGATAAGAGCCGGGACGACCAATAGAACCGATATACGCGACACAGCCGACACTAGTGTGGCTAATACAATACTTTGGCCTGATTGCAACTAACATTCAACTTCTCAGAGTCCAACTAGCTTCGCTACAGGGTGTTGAGATTATAATAGTTCCAAAGATAACAAGTGGCTAGTGTTTAGACCAGAAGCAAATAAGTCAGTCTTATAAGAGCTGAAGATTTATGAGAAGTTGAACCAAATAATAGAACAAATTAGCTTAGTATAGAAGACGGCCGTATAGAGGCTACTAGTAAGAACTAATTCAAGAATCATTAAAGAGGTGTTTCACCACTCTTATACATAAAAAACCAAGAGAAAAGAAGTCTTGGGCGTCCCGAGTCATACATTGGAGGGGCGTCAATAAGTGCCGTGCCGATTAAAACAAAGCTTGGTCAACCTATTGCTTGACGGGAGCACGCATTGGAGCTTTCTTTAAAAAGAGTCTGGCTTACAAGGTCAGACAAAATGCAATGCTGGGTGAAGCTTATATACAAAGGGCTGACTAAGGTACTTAGGACATTCACATCGTGCTTAAACGGTTCAAGAACGGTCAAAAAAAGTTCATTTATAATATAGATCAGCGCTGGGTAAAAAATAATCGCGATCCGGAAAATATTGTGTAAGTGCGCCCGAGCCCGGCAAAGAGAATTAGGTTAGAGGCCATTAATATGGATGTACTTAGGTATTCAATTGCAAGCGAAGTGGACCAGAGGTTGAAATATAATGAATGGGCGTTCCTCCTTGCTATGGCATTTGCAGATAATGCATTATTTGGCATTGACTCTATGACGAACTACTCAGACTAGAGATTCCCGAGGGACAGAACCACTAAGCTAATGCAGGAATACATATTCCGAGAAATATTCAGTAACGCAATGGCCAATGAGGGCTACTTTTGCCGAGGTGGAGTGCATCAAATTCGACGTGCGCTCGGGAAGAAGTTAGATGGTAAGTCGTTCACTCGCGTTGGAAGTCCTTTTGTACACTTCTGGCTAATAACTCGACGGTACTTTAGAACGATATACTGAAGCCATACGTTCTCAGCATATTATACACACGGACCCAAAGGTATACGGGAATAATTACATGGCACATCCGTCTTCGGCAAATGGCAGGAGAGCTCTTTTTTGATGAGCCTGCTGATCACCAGGCAGTTGATCACTTCCAAGGTGCGGAAGCAATGAGAGATGATGGACTACCGGAATAGACCACGGCAGAAATAAAGAGGCCGATCGATGAAGACCTTGATGTTGTACGACTAAAGCAGGAATTGAAAGAATTTCAGTCGGACCCTAATCACGCTGGTAAAACTCGAGGGCCTATCCTTTCAACAAATGAGACAGGCTATTATTGACCTAACATTCTCTTTGCATCCGAGACTACACAGTGGTATACCGACCAGGAGAGCAACCGACAGAGCAGGGCGACTATCCTGTTTGTGCGACACCAATGAAAAAGTAAGGACCTGGCCCTTCTAACTCATCAAAAAGAAGGTATAAGAATCCCCGCACTGACAAACCACAGTTTCGCCCCGAGATCACGCAATGACCATATTCACAAGTGCAAAAAGAAGAAGTTTGCTACAGACCAAGGCCTTCCTGAAACCGACATCAGATATTGTTTCGATTGTTTCAAATGGTTCACAAACCATGATGAGCAGTGAATTAAACACTGGAATTGGCACCTACCGCAATTCAGATCAACAAGCAGTAACAGGATCACCTATAACAAGACTACAATCAAAGATTATCGCTGTGGCGGCTGTACAGGACCTGAAACTAAAAAAGATCATCGACTTTTCTCGAGAATCTGACTGCAGAGTTTTCCGCATATAAAAGTTAGTCCCCGTCAGGGCTGCAGAAGGTGCAAACCTTTGAACAGGTGGATATACCCTCAACTGACATGACCTCGCCTACCTGATCTGAACTTATCTCCATTTTTTAGTTGAGGTATATCCATATCCACTTTGAACAGCGCATGCTTAGTCCCACTTCAGAAGCTTACCAAGCTCCCGACAAGTAGCGGAGCTTTGCTTATTTGGCGGAGAATGGCGGAGAAAACATAAGGTTAAAAATAGTGAAGTAAAAGGTATATAGTGCTGTCTGCGTGATGTTCAAGGTGTGACTCTGGTATCCTATGATAGATACATTTTACTCAAACAAAAGGACTATCCAGACTAAAAGAAAGTCTCTTGCAAACATGTCTGCTGCTAAACTGAATACTGTTAAAGGCCAAATACTCCTCAAGAAAAAGCCTACAATGTCTCATGAACAGTTCTGCGATTACTGGGAAAACGACCATGGGCAACTGGCATTGCCTTGGGCATTGGATACAGGGGTTCTTTACTATGCGCAGGTATGTTGGTTTGTCATCATTGTCGTTGTTCCTTCTGACTCTATGTATTTTCTTCACCATGCAATTTCATGCTACATAGACAAGTTTCATAAATCGTAATCACATAATCGCGAAGAGTCACCATTAGGCCACTCATTGACAAAATATTTCTTGAAGATCCATCGCATAGAGTCTTCCAACGACCCTGCTGTATCCGCTTCAGAGTGGGACGGCGCGGTGGACTTCGAGTTTGATCTCGATGCCAAGGTTCACAAGGACGCCACTTTGAAGGCGGCCAGTGATAAGTTCAGCAGGCAGCAGCTCATACCAGATGAGAGACGTCTTTTCCTCAGTGATGCCAAATCTCACGGAAAGCAAGTACCCGCCGGAACAGTGAATGGCGAGAGGACCATAATGATTGAAAAAGGAAGGGCTACGAGAGAAATTAAACAGGATTGGGCGGACCTCTGGCAAGACTACCTTGATAATACCCAAGTTGAGGCGAGTGGGAAATAAGTATCTCCCAGACCAGAATTGGACGAAGGCGGACTATGTAGCCATGCTGGCATCCATTGGGGTCGATCAGATGATTATAATATTGAGACGTATATCGAGTTGGTTGATAAATGAATTAATAAAATATACGCTAGAATGTAATCTTTATATTTATGTGACATCAATGTTCGGCCTTTGGTCTGGCCCTTTTACTCTTGAATTGTTCTCGTCATCTCTTGTAACACCCGATTTAGTAACTTGTCTTACCAGTTATTTCGACTGCGCTATGCGACTCATACAGGAAATCCAACTCCATAGCCCATGATTTCGATCTAAAAGGATCTTTCATGATCTTTGGCCGTTGCTTAAGCACTCTATGATGGGTCGAGTCTGAAGATCGGCGGCTGAAGGGTCTGCCACACGCGATCCGGGTCATACTTTTCGCTCGCGGCCATGAGTCTATCAAAATTGCTCTCTCCATAACTCGGGAAAACGACTTGCTCCCGATCAGCATAGTTAAGAAACATGAAAGGGTGATGGACTTCTTGCTCTTTAGCTAAAGCAGTCCCTCGATTAATTGTGTTTCTTGATGCAGAGATTGCACGATCATCATCACTTTCCGAGGACCATGCGACGTCTATTTGGATTACTGCGGTTTAGTTAGTTATAAAGTATGGTATGCAATGGTTAATGTGAGAAAGCCACGAGGGCATTGGGGTTGCACTCACAAATCAAGGGCCCATCCTCCTCTGTAATTCCAAGAGCATTACCACCTCTGTCACTGAAATGCGCTATTGTAGGAAGAGTGACAGTCTGGAAGAGAAGGGATGGGTTAAGATCAGCGATATCTTTGATGCTGTTGTATTCTTCCATGAATATGGACGTGACCTCTTTGACGATGTTTGCGTCGTTCTTGAGCATCAACCCCCACGTTGTGCGTCTATTGTCATTCAACTTACGATTAGCTATTATTAATTCCTCAAATAAAGATGATGACTCTAGACATACCGGAACCCGCTCGGGTTCGAAGCATTGAACTCGGTCGCAGCGTCTAGTAAGCTCGTAACGCGGAGGGTATCGGAAAACGCGCCGGGTACCGAGGTGAAATTTGACATGATCGCTGGACTTTCATTGGCTTCTCCATAATAGAGGGCAGCAGCAATGATCCATCGATCGTTTGGCTGATCGTAAGCATAGGTAAGAACGCTTCCACCGCCACCTTGAGGATCGGTTGCACCGTTGATATTTAGATTGACCAATGCCTTATTGAGTGCAGCTTCGGTGGTCGGATCATATTCAAAAGTTCTAGCGCCGACAAAAAAATTCCCTTGGGGATATGTAATTAAATCGATCCGAGTAACTATGCCGAAGTTATTACCGCCTCCACGCAAAGCAAAGAAGAGGTCTGGATCCGAGTCTTCGGTCACGTCTCGGATGGACCCGTCAGCCAGGACAATCTACCTGCAGGTTAGCTCAAATAGTATTTGTGTCAGAACTACAACACCTTACTTGGTAGGCCATGATATTATCACAAGTCCATCCGTGTTTACCCGAGAAGTAAGATATTCCTCCGCCGAGTGTGAAACCGCCAACACCGACACCGGCGACTCTTCCACCTATAACGGTGATGCCGGTACTATCCAGAAAGCTATAAACGTTGACCCATCGGTTCCCAGTCCCGACCGAAAGCAGCGACTTATCTTCGGACAGTGAGATCTCGTCGATGCTTGCCATATGTATAACAACACCTTGATCAATACTCGATGTCCCCGCTGCAATTGAGTGTCCGCCACTCTTGACGGCAAACTCACAGTTCGCCGCACGAAGAGCTAGCAAGCATGTTGACACATCAACGGCAGAACTAGGAGAGAGGCGACACGTCGGAGTAGTTTCCGCCTGCTGTACTGTCCAGTAACCAGCTGCGAGGAGACTATACTCTTGGCTGTCTGGGAAAGATACGAGCCCGGGAAGCTCGTTGTTCAACCATCCGCACTATGGATCATTCAATGTTTAGCATATTGAAAGGCTTGAGAAAAGGGTCTCGTTGGACCTACTGCAAGTGTACAGTTAGACGGTTCAGCATTCGACTGCACACTGTTCACTACTTTAGTTCCGTTCTTAACAGCGTCGGTGAAAGCATTGAATTGAGCTTGTACTTGTTCAAAGGTGAAAGGCGTCGCCACATCTTTGATCTGAGCTGCCGTCGTAATGTACGACGATCCAAGCAGAAGCACAGCTTGGGAGACTTTATGCTTCATTGTAGGTGATATAAGTGAGTGTTCATAAGCTCGATTGTGTTTCCCTAAAGAGTGCAAAAGATACTTCAAACGAAATCATAGTAAATTAAGAAAGAACAGTCTTCCTTTTATAATTCATTCTGGATTTTCTACGACAATGAAGTTGATACTCTGGAAAATACCATTACAAATCACTATACACAAGCCCAGACGACTACGGTGTCCGACTAGGGAGGTCAGTGGAAGCTTCGGTATTACTGAGTGGGGGATATAAAGTGTCTGCTGGAGCTTGCTGGGAATCAATGTGCACATGTATGATAAAGGAGGGTCGGTACGGACTAGATAACATCAAAACCCGCTTGTTGTCGGACTTCTGCTTACTTTGCGCAGTATGTATAATCAGACTGTGGAGTCAAATACAAGGGCAAGTAATTTCCTGTCTACTTTTTCGCGGAATCCTATTGCGGCTGCAGTGTTAGAAATCATGACAAAGAATATCTCATACGTAAACTCAATCGTCCTAGCTGAGATTGACATTCTGTCAATAGAGAGGTGACATTCAGTTATTGGCGTTAGAACTCTTACTTGTTGTGGCTCGCAAGAATCGGATGTTGTTCAAGTTGACGGATTTTAATAGCTAGTCTCAATTGTATATAAAGGATCAACAGTCCTTATTTATGAGTTGCTGCATCTATATGTTCTTCATGCGCTTGAGTCAACTTACACCAATCTGACCTGAGTTACCTACTGGACTTACTCAATACAAGGATTCATCAACTTCAAGATGATCTTCATAGAATCAATTTTTGCACTTGATATTCTGGTATGGGATTGTCAACCGCCAACCCGATCATTTGGATGCAGCACTTAGAATGCTGTCAGTCTAACAAATGTTAGATACAAGTTGCCAACAGAAAAGAGGCATAGAGAGTGTTGCGAGCTAAGGAGATTTGCTAGCTTGATGTTTCTCGCTATGTATAAGCAGCTGAAACTTACTGATTATTGGCCTAATCTTTTGCCCTGTTGGCTTAACGGTATAACGGATCGTTACACCTCTCTTTTAAATCCGGGCCAATATACTTCTCGCCTATCCAATAGTTCCTCCTAAATTTCGGATTTTCATGCAAATACAACAGATGCTGAGTCTTATGTCATCTTGACTTCCCGAACTGTTACCCCCTTATCAAGCCACGATGGTTTCTCAAAGTCCTGAAGTAGTTCCTTAGAGAGGATGTTTCGCCTTGGCTCCCATTTAGTTGAATAGTCGAACCACAGTAAAAGATAATAATTGGAATACTTTGCGAGTATGCGTCTTACATAGTAAATGTTATTTCCAAAGCTGTCCGAGTCTGCTGTAATCCCACTAGCTTTAAGTCTTTTGTTCTTTTTAGAGACAGGCGTTAGCTGAGGGCTAGCATCGACTTTGACGAATGTTTTTTTAACTCCTCCCAGCAATTTTTTAGGCGAAATGAGGTCATCACTGCGAGTACTGCCTGGAAACTTCCTCGTTGAACGCCACAAAACTAATTGTTTGCTTTCCGTTTGTTCCAGAGAAGCCTTGATATTTGCTGTATCAATGTCTTGAATTGTGGGATGCACGGCGGCTTGAACAGACTGTCGACATTCGCGATTGGATCCCGCGTTAGGATCGAAATAGTATGTTATGTCATGGCTGAGGCTGCATGCCTGACCGAGTCCGCGTATTATTAGGTCGCCCAAAGCATCAACCACGTAACTTGACCCAAAACAGCTCTGACCCATATCTCCAGTTCTGAATGAGATTTCTTGTGAAGAAGGTATAGGCTCCTCTAGAGGGCTACTCAGAGATGATTCAGCAAGATCCAAGCCATGAGTTTCGTCTAGGTCCAACGAGCCCGGGCCGGAAGAAATGAGAGCTTCAGGAGCCATCGACGTCAATGATTTATAACTTGTTGGAGTATGTGTGTGAGACAGGCTGATAATGCAATTGAAGGTTCCTTATCAGTTGAGGCTGCACTCTTCTATTAGATTTCACAATGTTCTTATGCTCCTAGATCTAAATAACAGTCTACAACTCATGATACATAAGTAGTATAGATGCATACCTGGGCCAGGTCAGTAAT
This sequence comes from Trichoderma polysporum, assembly GCA_030278935.1. Lineage (NCBI taxonomy): Eukaryota > Fungi > Ascomycota > Sordariomycetes > Hypocreales > Hypocreaceae > Trichoderma > Trichoderma polysporum. Next base: position 5,890 of record JARFTM010000266.1, on the reverse strand, counting down.
TAGGAGTGCTTCGAGATGTTCAATAATATAATATAATAAACCTGATGACTTAAATGATTTCATCTTGAATAGATAAAGGCCTTTCTAGAGACATTGAAAGCATAATTATATACAAAGTAAAGAATAGAATAAAAGTTAAATATATACTAGAGCTATTCAATTTCGTTACCAAATTTGACTATATACTATTAAAGTAATAACCTCTGTAGGGGGTTTCTATTTTAGGATATGTATCTTATCTTGAGATTTTTAGCTCAAACTCCATAGACTTCGTCCCAAGATAGCAATGCTTATTTCAGTAGCATTATTGTATTTTCCCTTTTAAGTAGGTAGTGAGCTAATAAGACACACTGAAGAGGTGTTTCACCACTCTTATACATAAAGAACAAGAGAAAAGAAAGAAGTCTTTGGCGACCCGAGTCATACGTTGGAGTGGCGTCAATAAGTGCCGTGCCGATTAAACCAAAGCTTGGTCATCAGTCGTTCGATTTTACTCAGGGGGTTGTTTTTCCTAATCTAGAAAGTTTACACGACAGTAAATGAGTAAGCTATTAGGCCATATTAGAAGCTAACAAAATGCGGCAAATGCGTGGATGGGCTAGTTTAGAGAGGGGAAATGCCATGAGGCCTGGAATAGGAAATGGTTCATGACAGGGGCTATCTATTGAGCGGCGTTTGATTACACTTACAATTCTCCGGACCCCATACATTTATTACCAAGCGCATGGCAGACAAATCATACTTTGATGCTTAATTTTCATACCTAGTGGCCTATTCGATGATCTCCGCCTTTTTTCCATCATTTCTTCCGTTGATTTGGTTTCTTCTTAATAAAGAAGTGGCTTACTTGCGCTTATTTATGCTACTATAAGCATTGCCTATAATTAGTCTTTCGGTCTAATATAATTCTATAAAGGCCTGCCCTGTAGGCCCGTTGCTGCGACCTTAAATGTTGGGTCGTAACAGGACCCCGGTTCGGGATATACCCGTTACGCCTAGGGGTATGCTTGATAAGCCGTGGATGAGAACACTTTAAACATTGAAACATAGGTACCATTTGGCATTGATTTGTAGGAACAGCATTAAGCTTTTCCGAATCAGGAAAAAAAAAGGCCCCCGGCGTTTGATATCGGTTCATGAGGAGGGCAATCAGAAGAACATACAGAGCTAGGATGGCTTTCTTCCCCAGGTTCGCTCTTTATCGTAAACACCCGTTCCTGGAGTACGCAAGGGTGTAAAGATAATGACAGCTAATGAAAAAAGACGCCGGGTGGCGTTGGATGTTGATAGCAGCCTATATAAATGAGATGCCCTTTCGTCGACAGCAAATGTGGTACTCAAGCACGACTAAATTGATTCATTAGTATAGTCTCCTCATTTCGCCAAAAAGAACACGACACATACAAGGCATAGTCCCTAGGAATCCCACATTTAACAACCATGGCAGTGATTTCCTCTCCCAAGCCACACATTTTGATCATCCCCGGAGCATGGCATCCTGCCTCATCTATGGAGGACTTCAGAAAGTCACTAGAAGCAGCAGGTTTTCCCACTCTGATTGTCCCGACCCGCAGCGTCGGTAACAGAGACGTCACCATACAAGACGACGAGGCACAAACCACGGCTCTTCTCAAGCCTCTAATCGATGGTGGGAAAGACGTCGTTGTCTTGGGACATTCGTATGGCGGCCTGGTCGTCACAGGTGTCACAGGTGCCACCATCGGTCTGGATAAGAGGAGCAGGGAAGCACAAGGTCTGAAGGGAGGCATCCTTGGCATGATTTTTCTTGCCTCTTTCATGCCTCTTCCGGATGAGACAATGTGGGAGATGTCGGGTAAAACATGGTTCCCGTTTGTTGCGCCAGAGAAGGTGAGTCCCAAACTAGACTTTTTACTGTTTCTCTTCGCTCTTGGCAAAGGCCGTCGAATGTAGATATTAGTACTGACTATATCCCCCTTTTTTTTCTTTTTTCCCAATTCCAGGTCGAGACAGAAGGCCTCACGTACACCAAGGACCAAAAAGAGACTTTCTATCATGACTGCTCGGACGAGATAGCTGCACGCACCATAGCCACCCTAAAGGGACATTCTGCAGCGACATTGTCCACAGCGCCTTCGGCGACGGGATGGAAAGAAAAGGCATACGACGGCCGCCGCGGGTACATCCGCTGTCTCCAGGACCAGGCATTGCCCATCACGTTCCAGGACCACTTTATTGCTCGAACGGAGGTTGAGTGGGTGGTGAGGACGCTGGATGCTTCGCACAGCCCGTTCTTGTCGATGCCGGACGAGTTGACGGGAGTGGTGGCGGAGATGGCTGTGGAATTCGCAAAGAACTAAGCGGTTTATGAAAGTATATTGAGTGCGTTATTTTGGGATATATTTTTGTTGGATGTTCACGGAGGCGAGCGAAGAATATCGTGTAAGAGAAACGTGGATATGAAACTGTATGCTGGATGGTATCTTTACTATGTATGTTTGGTCTTTTCAAACGAAGTAGAATCACATCTTTTCAGACTTACATGCTAATAGTAGCTTCTCCTTGAACGCTGAAGAAGAATCCAAATCACACAAGCAGAGCCTTGTTTTTGATAAAGTTCGTCCACCCACCCACCATTTCTGCAAGGCTACACCAGCTTCGTAAAAGACACCAATAACAACTCACGATAGCTTGCATCCACTCTTCCAGCTAGGACATCCAGTCTCACACCTCCACGCACTCACATGCATATCAAATAAATATCAAACAAATATCAGCCACGTTTCGATGCAGTAATACAAAGTATTACGCTGCAGCTCCCATCCATCCCACGTATCGCCTACCTATACATTTTACAGCTTATTCAGCGCAGCGAATCCCACCGGCACGACTCAGAATGAGGAACAATTAACAAATTCCCCCTTCCAACTTCCCACTTTCCATATCGTCTAAAACAATACGCAGCTCCATCATTATCAATCAATGGAAAGAATGTCCTTTTTTCTTCGTCATCGCCCCCGAGCTCGCGTCCATCAATATATCGTTTTCCTCCGTAGTCCGTAATTACGCTCGTTCTCGTTTTCTGCTTCGGTCATTCACACTGCCTCTCGCGCCTATTACTTAAGCAGTGTCGGTGCGGATGTTGGGTCGCGCCGATGGATAACCTCCGATGCGCCGACCTCCGACATTTTTATTTGAATTAGCAGGGCGGGTGTTTTACGAGCCGCTCTCTATCGTAGATCGTAGCCACGTAATTGATTTTTTTGTTCTTCTTCTGAGGATGAGAGCAGTAGAAGATGATTTATCAAAGAAGAGAGAGAGAGAGAGAGACAAGCGATACATTTGGAATCAGCGATCAAATAAGGAGTTGAGCATGGACTGGATCTGGATCACTAATAAACAAAGCATGCAAATAATCCCCCCCGTACTGTAAACGCAAAGGCTATTCTCACGACAACTAACCACACGCGTATCCAGCCAACACCAATCGGCAAATAGCCCGCTGAATTAACGCACCCAATAATACTCCGTATTGCCCCTTAAGCCCCAGTTTCCCGCTCTGTTTTAACGTTAAATCAAGCAATCCGTTTATGGAGCCTGTTCCTCGCGAAAACCTAACAGAAGCAGCAGAAGCCCGGACCGCCTCTTAGCCTCTTCCTCCCTCCCGGCGGATCTTGCGTGAAGTGCGAGCACCGATGATTTCAATGCCACCTTGCATTCGGCGTGGCCTTTTTGGTGTTGCTCGTTGTTCCTTCTGCTGACTGCTTTCGGCCTTTTCCCTCCCCTTAGCCTTGTCGTAGTAGGTGTCTAGCTACGAAAATGATCCATTGTCGGTGTGATACAATGCGATTTCGCGCGAGAGTAGCAAGCAGGGAGCTGAGCTGCGGGGAGAGAAGCAAAGCCGAAAAAAAGCTTGGTCCAAGCAACAATAAGATAACTAATGTACAATGACGGAATTTTGCTTCGTCGTTTCAAGATCCTTATTATATAGTGGCCGTACGCTTTTTCCCTCTCGTCGCTCGTTTCTCTATATGAAATATTAGATTCAACAATCTGTTGTTTGTGTTCAGCATTATTACTTATTTCTACTACTCTCTTCCTACTTTTAATTTGGTGAACATACTTGTATTACAAGAACGCCTTTGACACTACTCGAATATATATTGTGCCCTGAGCTGTATATTGCCTCTCGCGAGTTGCTTATCTTGGTGGTGTGACTGGGAGACCACGACTTATACGTATCGCCCCACGCTATTTGTACGAAGAAAATACTCGAACAGAGTCCAATATCGCTACGATAAAAAAACAACGACATTCATATTTCTCGAATCTAGCGGTTACAATAATAATAATCCGAAAACATGGCGTCCAACGGCCAAAGTGGCGCTCCGCCGCACCTTGTATGTCCATTTCCTCTCCCCCTTTCCCTTCAACCACAATAACAAACGCCACCATCAAACACCACCAAATCATCATCATCATCATCATCATCATCATCATCATCAAAATAACTAACATGAATCCCTCCACCAGAGTCCCCCCTACCCCCCCAAATACGCTGGCCTCGGCCTCTCGCCAACCCCCAAAGTCGACATCCCCATATCCGCCGTCATCCTCGCCTTCTTCATCTGCTCCGCCGCCCTCAACATGACCATCTTCCAGCGCAACAAGCGTCGTGGCCACAAGTTCGTCCTCTCCGCTATGTTCTTCGGCTTCTCCATGGCCCGAATCTCCGCCAACGTCATGCGCATCGTCTGGGCCTGCTACCCGACCAACATCCGCATCGCCATCGCCGCCCAGATCCTCGCCAGCGCCGGTGTTATCGTCATCTTCATCGTCAACCTGCTCCTCGCCCAGCGTGTGCTGAGGGCCTACCATCCTCGTATCGGGTGGAGCATGCCTGCCAGGATTGTCTTTCGCTCTCTCTTCGTCTCGGTGATCGGGTGTCTTTTCATGCTCATCATCTGTGTCGTTTACGCCGTATACACGCTCGACCAGTCTGCAATCGACAAGACTCACGACGCTCAGGTCGTTGCTGTGACTTGGTTCGCCGTCCTGGCTTTCCTGCCGATACCCATCATCGGCCTCTGCTTCATCATCCCTCGCCGCCAACGCATCGAGAAATTTGGTACCGGAAGCATGCGCTATAAGCTCTTCCTAATACTCTTCACCGCCAGCCTGCTTGCTCTCGGCGCGGCTTTCCGTGCGGGAGTGACATACTATCGTGTCCCCCCAACTGAGCCGAGGTGGTTCCAATCAAAGGCCTGCTTCTACTGCTTCAACTATCTCATCGAGCTCATCGTTGTCTTTACGTACGCTCTATCTCGATTCGACAAGCGCTTCCACGTTCCCAACGGAAGCAGTGCTCCTGGCCACTATGCAAATGGCGTTCCCGGCTCGGACGGGGCCGTGTTCGATGAAGAGCTGCCTGGGAGTGTTTCGGGGCAGACAATGACGGATTCCACTTGGGCTATGCAGCTTCAGGACAAGAGTGAGCAGGAAGCATCTGCGTAAAGATAAAAGAGGGGGAAAAGGAGGAAGAAAAAAGATAACCAACCAAGACATAATTACGACATGGAGGTACCTTAGAGTTTGTATATATAAGCCAGTGTTATCAGTACACTCGGACAAGTCATCATACGGCGTTGGGGGGCATAAACAGGTTATTGTTTTAGACGGGTCATGGAACATTAGAGAGAATCTCCCATTATTTAGATCAAGTCGCCTGAAATAATCTTTCAGGATATAGAAACGGGCATTTGCATAAATGAATACAATGAGCATATTATAGCATCACTGTCACTGTACCCTATATTGCTGGTTAGCAGCTGTGTTATATGTGGTTTCAAGCTACAGTCCAGAAGAATGATTGTGTCCCAAAAAAAAAAAAAAAAAAAAAAAACTTACAACT
>JARFTM010000265.1:0-35440 GCA_030278935.1 Trichoderma polysporum | reverse complement strand
CTGTCACAACATTCAACTCTCAATATTATTTAGGCCCCCCCCCCCCCCCTTTTTTTTGGCTGTTTTTTTCTTTTATTGAAGTTTTTGGTTGGAGTTTGTATCAGCTGCTTGTTCTTATTTGTTTGGTCATTTCTTGGCTGGTTCCCTTTTGCTTTTTTCTCATTCCCATTTCAACTTGGAGTTTTGGGCTACACAATCCGGTATAGTCGCTTGCTGAGGGGGTTTTTCAGATAGAGACCCCAGGAAGATGGGTCGGCGGATTTGGCTTTTTGGTCTAATGATTGTACGTTACGTTGATTTTATTTACGAAGTCAATCTAGTTTACGCAATCGCTATTGGCTTGTTTCTTTTTAATGACTAGGTAGCAACGCTTAATTAAATGGATTATTTTATAAAAATTCTAGAAAGAGATAGACGTGAAATGCAAGCTCATAGTAGTTATAACATCAGAAGCAGATCACTTTCTCCGATACAAATTCCATCTCTCTATGTGTATATGACGCCCAAACTCCTCATAATTTCCTCACAGGTGGGGTATATCGGGATTTCGATGATAAATCAGAAATGCGATGTGTTGAATGACAAAGTACTCGATTCAAACACAATTATTAAATTAAGAAGAAAAGCATCCCTCTTTTCCATTATTCATTTTGAGCTTCAGCAGTGGCTGTGGTCGTATGCTAGTGATTGTGTATGATCTCCTTCTGGCGGCCTCATTACCTTGCCAAAGCCGAGAGTTGACCCTCTGCAAGCTAACAGGTACTTCGTCCAGATTCTCATCGAAAATGCTCTCTCTTCTGTAAGAAGGTCGTCGTGCCCCAGCATCTCCTCCTCGCGGTCTCTGCCTAACTCTATCAGTTTGAGCAGCAGCCGAAGCAAATCGCCTCAAGACCGAATCCGGTATCTCTCCCGTCTCTTCTGGAAGAGCAATGCTGCTTTGGTGGGCTGTTGATGAACCGCTAGATCTGTTTGAGTGAGCCATGGTTAAAGATTCCTGACGGGAGTCCACCATTTGCGCATAATGCTTATATTTTGGCTTCTCCAACAGTCCTGAACGGAATGCATTAACCCCCACCAACATCTTAACCAGCTCGACTAATTCTTCCAAATACTCGATAATTTCCATCTGGCCAGCAGTGCTGGCATTCCAGGAAAGGAAATTATGTTTAGTAAGCAGTCGTGCTATCCTCTCGTTTATCTGATCTTCGCACTCGCTCTCGCTTCTGCCATAGCTAGCATGGCTCACCGTGGGCGTTACTGGAGCTGATGTCGAAGATTGCGACATGATGATTTCTCGAACTCGATGGATTAACCTTAGATGTGCTAAACGAGCTGATGGAATGAATTGTGGAAGCGGAAGCCAAGTTGTCAACGCCTCATTGACCGAAAACAGCATCAAGGTGCAGCTTGCCACCATGCTTCGGCGATATGTATAGACTTGCGGATTCAGGACTTCCAAGACAGAAGAGCCATAAGATGCTCGAAGCTGTACGACGTTGTCCATTCGGTCGATTACCTGGTGAAGCACGTACACAATTTCGGTGTATATAGGTGCCAGTTTCTTAAAGCTACCTTTTAGCCTTGGTTCAGAAGAACAGAATGGCAAAAAAGTCTCGGCTGCCGCAAGTGAGGCCTGGGCCTTTTCTCGCAATTGATCGAAATGGCGATGCAGCTTTAGAGAGCGAGGATCAAAGATCTCGGGGTCGTCAGCACCAACTGCAATGGCGCCCTGCATGCCCTGGATATGACGCACACAGGCGGATAGGGATTCTACCAAACGATCTCTGGCACGCACAGGAGCAATGAACACCTCTACTAATGTAGCGGTAACGCCTCCAACCAAAAAAGCTATGAGACGCTTGTAGTAGACCTGTTGTGCGGGTTCGGTACTATTTGCCGAAGCTGGTAGAGATGGTCAGATGTTTTCGTAGTCAACAAGAAAGAAGGAGGGGTCTGAGGCTGTATGCTTACCTAGCGCAACTACATTGATTGATATAATGGCTGCTGCGCCAGCCTTGACGTATTTTGTCGCAACATGAAAATAGGCCGAAGGGAGGAGTGTAAAGGCGAGAACCACAACAGTAATAGCCCTACTCCCCCCTGCAATAACAAACGACACATACCCAGCTGTACAGCCGAGAACTAACCCAATAAGTCGGATAACAAAGGTAACCAAAGACGTGCCAATAGCCACTTCGAAGATGAATATCAGCTGAAGCGGGGCCCAAACTCCATGGACATCCCCGTACCATGCGTTCCAAGACGGCACAAAGGCCGGCCAGCTGACAAGAAAGACAGCAAAGGATAGCTTAAGTGCATAGGCAAGATCATCAGAATCTTGAGCCCATTCCAAGCCATTGGCTACTTTCCCTCTCAGCCTCAAAACCCAACTATCAGGAGCGAGTTTTCTCCCATCCTTGTGTTTGGATCGCCGTTGTTTCTCTGTCTTCCCTTTCTTCTTTTCTTTCATCTCCTTCTTTTTGCTTTTTGTCTTTCTATTCTTCAGGGCTCTCACAAATCTAGAGGCGGTTGTAGAGCCAGCTTCTTCATCTGTTATTCGCTCCCCCGGCTGCTGTTCGTCATCGTCAAGAAGGCCGCTAGAGTCTTTTGATTCAGGTATTGATGGTCCATTACCGACCAAATCTCCGCGTCGTGCGGCCTGCCTCGCGCCTTCGGGAAGAACCATTGAATCACGCTCTCCAGCAGTACGTAGCCACTTCCGAAGACTTGAATAATGAGGAATCCAGATGCGTGACCTATTATGGCGGCGCTGCCTCTGCTCCACCAAGTGACGTGCATGACGGAGCATTTTCAGAATGTGAGTCGAGGACTGGCGAAAGGCCAGAATAAACGACGAGATGAGAAAAGTCTCCATCCGAGGCATGAAGTCTAGCGATTGGCCAGTTTCTTGCATAGCGACCAGCTTTAGTTGTTCAGTAGATTGTTGATCAAATAATGTTAGGGCATCTGTGAAGAGGTCGATACGCAGGTCAATCTCTTCCAAGCGTATGCCTCGAGGGGCAGGGGCGCCAGAGGGTAGGGTGGGAACGTCGTAGCAATATGCTAGACAGGAAATGAGCAGAATCACCGCTGCATTTGTAGAGGCCTGAAATTCTTGGACGGGGGCTCGAAGCCGCACAACAATAGATTCGAGAAGCTCGGCACTGCTCAACTCAATTTGCCTATTCAATGTAACGTAGTCCACTCTGCTCGAGGGAGCGATAGAGTTTCTTGCTCTAGATCTAGATCTTGTACCAGAGTTGAGTTTTAGATAAGCTTCTGGGGCACTTGTCGATGGCGTGGCTGATTCAGGAACATCTAGACACCTCGGTGACTGTCCTGGATCATCGTTTGCCGAATCGCTCTCTGCGCAACCCTCCTCATCGATGACGATGAATTTGTTTTCACAAGCGCCGACCAGTGTAATGATGCTCTGAGAAAGACTGCTCATGAGGTCGACACTGATGGGCTTCATGTCGCCAGGAGCAAGGGGTGAGATGGAGATCTCAAAATTGACTTCATTCTGGGCGGTCTTACACGTGGCAAGCTTAGATCGAATTATAGGTTTGCTTTCCGTCAGAGAGGCAAGTGTGGTCGCACGTAATGGCACTTTGGATGCTGTAGGGGCAGACCCAATTGATCGAAAAGGATTTGGGAATGCAGAAATGAACTTGTGCCAGTAGCGGATGATGGGCAGCTTATTTTGATTCATCTGTTGCTGCTGCTGCTCGATGCCCCTGTCATCAGCCACCGTGGTGCCGAGCACACCGTCCCGATTTCGGGATTCGACATGGTCACCTCCAGGGGTGACGAACCAGTAAGTGGCCCGCTCCAGCGTGTCGACCATTTCAGAGAGGGCACTGATGGTAGAAGTGCCCAAATAGCTGCCGGAAAACTCTGGGAATATGATGATGTTGGCAAAAAACATAACGCCGACGCCAATGAGGATTGGCACATAGATTGTTTCATACAAGACGGGAGTGGCTTCGGTTGGCACCGTGAGCACACATATTGCGGGTAAAATGACGAACAAGACAAACAAGAACAAGCGAGGACTGGACGACCTCACGTAGCCATGGAGCAAAGTACACGCAAGATAAAAGAGAGCCCGAATAGTAAAAGCAGCGGGCTGATTGGTATCGTAGACCAAACTCGCGAGATATAAGCCCAACATGCACCATGATAAGCCTAAACCTGAGCCGAAGATGATCATGATGATGTTCTCAATGACAACGCCCATCCGTTGCCCTGGGTGTGCAAAGGCAACCACCATTGGGATAAGAAACGTTGACCAGCTCCTGATCTGGGGAAGAATGGCAATGATGGTTGCAATCACACATGCTATGAAATCCTTGAGAATACGCTGCCAAAGTTGTTTGGTGCCGCCGTCACCCCAAATCGAGGTGACGAACCTGCGTAGGAGCTTTGCCATTGCCACGACGAGTAGAGTTGCTTCCGTAACCACATTATCCCTTGATCTCAATGGTTCTGGACCGTGATTTTTGAGTGCTGCTGAGTGCCTGTCGCCAAGGACCGAGCCGGGGGAGACCGGAGAGGAGACCGGAAGACTCTCGGGAAGAAGATAAAGGATTGCGAGCTTGTGGCTGTTAAGCTGACAATGGGCTGCAGGGAAGACGCCGGGGGTTAGAGCTTCATCTATGGTGTAATTGATATGGAGCTCTCAACTGGACTCCGATGTCGTTAAGAGGTGTGGGAAGGGGAAGAAGACTAAGGAAAATGGCGGCGAAGAAGAGAAAGATAGGAGATGAAAAGTCCTGCAAAAGGGTGAAAATGGGGGGGGAAAAAAAACATGAATCAAGATTTAAAGAATTGCCAATTTCAGGGTTGACCAGATTGGCAATCGGTGTGAGGTCATGTCTTTAGTTTTTTTTTTTTTCAGAGACGGAAGGAGTCGTTGGTCACAAGAGACAAGCAACGAAGATCCAAAAAGCTTGGGTGTGCTGAGCTGGAGATCTGGGACTTTAATGGAGCTGAAACAGGCCACTGAATGGGCTTGATTCCAGGCTAAGGGTCGCCCGAATTACTAAAAAGGCAGTGGGTCAGAGGCGCTATACCGGCGCTATAGCAGCGTTTAAGAGCAACATATAGACTCAACTAAATCCAGACACTATGGACGGACAGCCAGTGCAAAAGCAATGGAGATAAGATAGCTAGACACAGACACCACCTCTGCTCTCATTATCATTCCTGGCAATATGCAGTCTCGTTTTATTTTATCCACTTCACTGCCTAATATGGGTGTACAGTACAGTAGTGCTAATCAGAAGCCCACTATAAACAGTGCCGTATTCGCACCTAACTCTAGTTTGGGCATCTCTCTCTTTGTTGCCATTATGGTGCGAGTACGAGTCAAAAACGCATAGCAAAGACAAGAGTCAGCGGCAACGTTATCCGGACCTGCATTGAAGCAGTGGAGAATTTTTTGACATGTGGTACGATTGATCTGATGTTTTTTTCTCTTATCTCTATTTTTCTTTCTCTTTCATATTCTTTTCCTTTTTTCTTCTTATTTTTTTTTCTCGGCATATGACGTACAAGGATCAATTATGGTGAGTAAGTTAGAACTGCAGATCTCATCGAGATACAGGACATGGCGATCATCAGTACTTTTTGTCTCTTTGATTCTTGTATACACACCATCATTCTCATAACTCTTTATACACTTTGAATCATATATGCTACCCCAAAATAACTATATCACTCCCATTGGTTACTAAGAGAGTCCTCCGCTGCACACACTGCATGTCTAGTTTTCCCCAACGCCCATCACACCCTCTTTCTCTGTAGAGACAATAAGCCACACATATGCCAACTAACACCTTATTACATTCCTCTCACTCTCTAAGTATTTTACACTCTCCCGCTTCTTTCTTTAAAATAGATAAAATAAAATTTAAAAACACCATAAACATCATCATCATCATCATCATCATCATCATCATCATCATCATCACCATCACCAGTATAAATACCTATTAAATGATACTCCACAGCTATATTTTTTCCTCTTCTTTTTCTTCAAGTCCCCACTGCTCTTCTTTCGGCCCGGTCGCCAATGACATCCGTGCGCTCCGGCCCCGCGATCGACTAGGCGCTGCAGCTGTCTTTGAACACCTCCAAAACTAAACCAACACCTGGCTGGACACTGTATTATTCATCCTCCATCTCATTGTCGTCCTGCTCAATCCGTCGCATTGCTCACTCAACAATCACAACAACAAACTCTCTCTCTCTGCCTATCCCTCCCTTTCTCCAATCATGCTCTCCTTCATCCTTATCCAAAACAGACAGTAAGTTCTCCCTCCATCAACGCGTTTCCTTGGGCGCGCAAATCCACACCAACCAAAACCACAAACCACAAAGCGCAAAAAAAAAAAACTGACATCCAAAAAAAGGGGCAAAACCCGCCTCGCCAAATGGTACGCCCCCTACAGCGACGACGAGAAGATCAAGCTCAAGGGCGAAGTCCACCGCCTCGTCGCCCCGCGCGACCAAAAGTACCAGTCCAACTTCGTCGAGTTCCGCAACAACAAGATCGTCTACCGCCGCTACGCCGGCCTCTTCTTCTGCGCCTGCGTCGACACAAACGACAACGAGCTCGCGTTCCTCGAGGCCATCCACTTCTTCGTCGAGGTGCTCGACTCCTTCTTCGGCAACGTCTGCGAGCTGGACCTCGTCTTCAACTTTTACAAGGTGTATGCCATTCTGGATGAGGTCTTTCTGGCGGGCGAGATTGAGGAGACGAGTAAGCAGGTTGTGTTGACGCGGCTGGAACATTTGGATAAGCTGGAGTGACAAGGGAAAGACGCGTCTTTTCCTTTCCTTTTCTCCCTTCTTCTTCCTCTTCCTCTTCTTCTTTTCTTTCTCCTCTTTACGGGAAGTCAAGAGACAGGAGTCGATTGCCGCCGGTTTCTACATCTACATATATCCATTTCGCGACTCGGAGTTAATAGGGGGGATCAACCGGACTTGTAATTTTTCTGTTTTTTTAAGCGCAATCTTACAGAGCGCATACATGTATCCGCGTTCAATAAGCATTATCGGCTGCAAAGGATAACAAAGCATTGGCGTTTGGGTGTCTTGGGAATTGTGGATTGCGGATTGGAGCAGCAAGATATGGTAGCAGCTAGCGACATAATTGCGCCGCCGCCTTCTTCTTCAACGTATTCCTCAACTCCGTGTACAATTTTCTACCATTAATGCATATCTACTTACTTAGATAATTAATATAGTAAGATATGCATCACCATCATCATGAAAGAGTCAAAGCATCAACATTGGGTAGACTGTATATTCGCATCTGCATATCCAGGTCTACTTTTTGCTTTATCATCCTCGCAAATCGAGAGAATGAATGTCTTCCTAAAAGATGAACAAGCAAATTCCCGGCAAATCATTCTCTCTCACTTCCACCACTATGAAAAGCAAACCTTGAACCCAGATTCCATCAACTTAAAAGGAAAAGAAGAAGAAAAGACATGAATAATAGCCCTTGGCCTCGGGACGGCATTCGCAAGAGAGAGCTCACTGCCACGTAGTGTACCAGGCCCTTAGTACGGATCGTACTCGGATTCACTCAATGTATAAAAGTCGTCATCATCAATATCATCATATGTGTCATCCCACATCTCAAGGGCCGTGAGACGATCTGCCCTTTGGATCCAATAGTTGTCTCGATTGTGGAACAAATCATAGACAACAGGATCATACGGCGGATCTCTGTTGAGCGGCTTGTTGGTGACACCAAACTGGATGTCCGACATATCCTGCAACTGCTGAGGGCACGGCACAAGTCCTGGTGTAAGTATGTTCCTTCGCCCATCACTAGGGAACTGTCAAGCAGAGATGGTTCTCCAGGTCCCCCGTACAATTTCTGCTTTTTGCGAGCCTCGTGTTGGGCAGAGCCCGCCATGATGCTACTGTCTTGTGCTTTCTCTTCATCCACCTTTATAAGGAAACGATCAACTTCCGCCACACTGACATCATCATCATCATCGCTGTCAAGACTAATCAAATTGTACGGAGCAGCGTTTTTCACACCCACACCTTCCTTCCCTTTCTTGCCGTCACGGTCCTATATAGAAGCAGAAAGGTTAGCAACCTTGGTAATATATATTGTTTAGCGAGCAAATAGACATAATATAAAGACTTACATCTTCCTAAGGTGACAAACGGCCATCGGTGAGACGGACCCCTCCTAAAGTAGGGCCTCTGCCTAATGCCTTACCGACATCATCGTTTGAACGAGTGGATTGGACTTCTCCATCCTCAGAGCTGCTAGTGAATACGATTAGATCTGACGACGACTTATCATCTGCTTCCAACAGAGTGGATGGCACTTGCGGTGATCGAGCGACACCCTTGGGTGGCTCATCATGCTGCTGAAAGGCGGCCTTGTTGTTGCCAGCCGCCATCATAGCCGCTCGCTGGGGGTCCACGTGCATTTTGTCATGAGCTGCTGGCTTTTTCTTGTTACTCTGTCCATAGTCAAGATCCACCGACCAGCGATTGACAGTACAGAGAGCATTGTAGTGTTCCCCCTGTTGGCCGCAGTTGGAGCAAACATACTCAGGTCCAGGAATAAGCCGCTTGTGCATGGTTGAACTGTCCGTATCGTGATGACCTGCGGCATCCGCGGTTAAGCCAAGATCTTCAGAGCTTGACGCAGTAAGGGGGAGAGTACAGAAGTTCTCGGAAGGGGGGTAACCATTAGGGATAGCGGGAAGAAGGGAAAGCCAACCTCTGATGTTGCATTGTCTGCACACGCAATCGTCACGCCGAGTGTTGCATCTTTCAGACTGACCAGCCTCAGAGCCCCAGGTGCTGGCTTGTCCGAGGTCGTAGGGGGCGTAATCTCCGGGTTGATGTCCCTCGTGCAGCGGAGGAGGGACGCCTATTACTTTGATCTTGTCATGATAGTAATGATGATTTTGGTGGCTGTGAAGCTTCTTCAAGCTCTCTTGCATATGTTGTTGATGCTTAGCCTCCGACATCGATTGAAGATTGTGATTGTAGGCGGGATAAGACAGGGGAAGCGAATCTTTGGCAGCTTGAACTCCGGCGTTGGTAGCAGCAGTGGAAGTAGAAGTAGAAGTAGCAGCAGCAGTAGTAGCAGTAGCAGTAGCAGCTTCAATCCACTGGTACCAATTATCGTAAATAAAGTCCACAACGTCGCGGAAATCAGTGAGTGTTTCCTCATAAACTCGCAGCGAAACCTGATCGATTTGGCCAGGAGGGCATCGCTGAAACGCTGCGTAGAAAATCTGGCAGCACATATCTCGAGAACAGCCTCTGCGATTGAGGAAAACACAGAGCTCTTTGACGTTGGGCGACATACCCAAGGACGAGTTGCGACAGATCTTCTCACGCAGCCAAACGGCGCAGATGGAGACGATGCTGGGAACCGAGAGTTGGCCGATGGCTCCGTCAACTCTCTTCTCAAGCGTGTCTTGACGCATGAAGCCGACATTAAAGAGATCTCGAAGACCATTGCATCCCATGGTGACTTGCACATGGAAGAGCACCCGCTCGTTAGAATCCATGGCGAATTTAGATCCAGCCATGTTATACGGATGATCGTAACCGTAGTGATTGTAAGGAAATTGGGAAAGCTGGTTCAATTGGTCGAACTGCTGAAGATTCGGATGATTGAGAAGAAGATGCTGATGTGCCTTGCCATCGCCTTCCTCGTCAGTGCCACCAAAGGGACCAAGCAAGAAACGCACAATCCCCTGTTTGTACCGTTCAAGATAGGTCACGAGCAGCGAGACGAAGGCGAAGACGGAAATGCAGAAGAAGCAGAAGAAAAGCGAGGCAGTCAAGGTGCCAAGTCTCTCCGATCCTTCATGTTTCTCTGCTCGCACGAGCACGTGAGGTGACATGGAGGGCGGTTGGCAGCTGGCACCCTCTGGCACCGGCAAACATGCAGCAGAAAGCTGGCTTATTGCGAGCCGACTGATAAGGCAGACAAAAAAAACCCCCAACCCAGCACTAAAGAGAAACAAAGCTTGAAATGGGAGTTGACAAGTAGAGTGAATGCAGAGTCAAGATTTGGTACAAGAGTCTCTCTTAGTTGAGAGCAAGTTGAAACAAACACAATAAAAAAATGTACACCAGACTAATACAAAACGACGGTTTTTTGAAAAAAGAGAAAGTCGAGTGAGAGAGAAGAAGAAGAAAAAGAAGAGAGGGAAAAAAAAAGAGAGGGAAAGGAACCCGACGGCAAGACGCACGACAACGCTGGCACCTTAAATAACGCCCGGCCAAATGGCAATATGCTGTGTAACAGGAGCCGGTCCTCGTGACTGGTCCAATTCGCGGCAGAAAAATACAACCAGGCCAGGGGGAAGAGGGCAAAAAAAAGAGGGAGGACAGCCAAAAAAAAAAAATATGCAAAGCTTGGATGATGCTGGGCCTATGTTCGTTGGAGTTACGGACACGCGCATAAACACACACGTATACACATGTACTACCATGTATACGGAAATAGTTAAGGCAGCCACCCAATGATGGCCATGGCACTGCAGCAATAAAGGCAAATATACAATACACCAACAAGGTACACCAGCCTGAATAGCATAACAGTATTAGGTAGTATCCAGCATGTACCACAAGGCTCTGTTCCGCTCTTCTCTGGCTTGCTTTGCCTTGCTTTGATTTGATTTGATTTGATTTGATTTGATTTGATTTGATTTGATTTGATTTGATTTGATTTGATTTGATTTGATTTGATTTGATTTGATTTGATTTGATTTGATTTGATTTGATTTGATTTGATTTGCTTTGCATCGCTTTCGCAGTCATAATCCCATCGCCTCCTCACAATCATCTCATCACATCTCATCACGCCTCGCCTCACCTCTTCTTCAACGCCGCAAATCTTCTCTCCAAGTCCCCAATATCCGGTATTGATCCTTCCGGCTCTGCCTTCTTCTTCCTCGCCGGTGTCACCTCCTCCTTCTTGCTCTTCAGCTCTACAGACCCCATCATCACCTTGGGATGCACGTTGTCCGTCGTCATCCGTGGCGGCGTTACCATCAGCGGGCTCTTGGGCTCGCCCAGCCTCGCGCTTGGCGGTGTGGCCCGGCTCATCTGCTCCTCACCCAAAGAGAGCTTCCTCTGCTCCGCGGTGAGGGGCTTATCCAGGTTGTTCTTTTGCGCCTGTCCTCCTGATGACCCATCTCCGTCGCCATCTCCAGCCTCATCTTCTCCGTCTCCAAGGTCATCGTCTAGCAAGTCCGGGGGTGGTGGCGTGGAAACCCTCCTTCTGGGCCAATCTACGCCGTACGCCTTGGCAATCTCTTCTAGATACCCCGTCACCAGCTCCTGTCGCGGTGCCTCCACGCTCAGCTTCTTGACCACCTTTTCGTTGACCCCACCGTCTGCATTTTCCATCGCCGCCAGCACAAACTCTTTGCCATACTTCTCCGCCAGCAGCGTCCGCACTGTGGTCAGCTCCTTAATCTCCGTCTTGGGCGCCGCGTACAGGATGCTCTTGACGGCCTCCTCCAATCCCGGGTCGCACACCGGGCCCTCCAGAAGCCCCGCCCGCGCAAGCAGCAGTTCGCAGTAGAGCTCCAGCAGTTCGTGCAGCTCGCTGGTGATGTCGGAACGGATGATGTTCTCGACGCGGATCGTCGCTGAGTCGACCTTGCCGGCCTCGAGGAGCTGCGCCATGGCCCGGCGCTGCGTCTTGCCGAGCTGCTCGTCCCGCTGCTGCACCATGCGCAGGCGCGCAATGGCGAGCTTTAGCTGGACCTTGAGCTTGGTCTGTAAAAATCGCACACATCACATATCAGTTTCTCTCCTCTCCTCTCCCTCTCTCTTGTTGCGTCACTGGTGCTGGCGGGGTTCAAGGAAATGAGACTCAACTTACCAGCCAAGTAGCTGTGGGGGGCATCGCGGGGGAGGAAGGATTCTAGTAGCTGTACAACAATTCCAAGAGGAGATGATATGAAGAAGGAGAAGAAAGACGAAGCAGTACAGAGCCACAGGCTGGGGATTTTGTGCAGGAATTGATACACAAGGCAGCAGGATTAAAGAAAAGAAAAAAAGACGTGCCTATGGTAGGCAGACACGAAACCAGAGCTTGAAACCTTGTGATGCGCGAGAGAGAGAGGGAGAGAAACGTCACTGAAGCTACCAGGTATTCCAAAGTATCTTAGCTTATCCGCTAGGCCCTGGAGGTACTGTATCCATACTTTAGTACCTGTACTTTTGGCAAGTTTGGTCCCCCTCTACCCGAAAACTGCTAAGCCCGTTTGCGGGGCACAAGGCACCAGATTTAATCTCTACTAGGTACCTTAATGGTATCCAGGTACTACTATACTGATATGTTCCCTTGCCTACAATTTCTCCTACATTGAGTTTCAGTTCAGCTACAAAAATAAAGGGCTTAGAACAGATACAATAAAATACCCAACTAAGACAATCTAAGTCAGGCACAAGGACATACCTTAAGTAGACACAGGCATTAATGCCCCTTAGTAACACACCTCCCTTTTTTTTATTTTCCTCTCCAGGAACCAGCATCTCTGTACAACAGCCTCAATATATCTCTCTCATTCATTGGCTAAAAGCCCCGACAAAGCGCAGCCTCTACGTGGTAAGCCATGATAGGACTAGCTGTCATGCAGCATCTTGTGTACTTGCAGCTGGTGGTCTGAGATGATGCCGGTTGGGTCTAGGTATGCAATTGTATGTCTCTCATGAGCAAGGTACCCAAGTCGACAATCAAGAAACTAATATTTCTACAAAGTACAAAAAATGCCATAGGCCTAGTACCTAAACAGTTTCTGTATCCATATTGTAAATCTCTCCGGTTGGTTGCCTTGTCTGCCCCCAGTGAGCCCGACCGCTCCACTCTCCTGCATCTCTACCAATAAATAATCCAGTCATTAGTATAGCAAAGTATATAGTAGTAATGCCCCAGCGGAGCGTATATTCCCTCGAATCCTTGTCGAGGCTACTGCTCTGATGCTGCTGTTCGCCGTTCGTCCTGTCGACTTTCGAATGTTGCCGCCGGGAGAAATCGGCAGTTCACCAAACCACCCGACCCACCAACCCTTCTATTCAAGTGCCACAGATATATGCCGTAGTTGTGACATGAAGAAAGATGAGAACAAATAGAGAAAGAAAGAGGAAGAAAAAAAGAAAAGAAAAGAAACAGCTCAAGAAAACTCCAGTGTGAAATCCTTCATAGCCGTTCAACGCCCTTATTATCCCATGTACCCATCCATGTGTGTTTTTACAAATGTGTCGTCATGCATGTCCACTTTCCTACCCTCACCGGTGTGTAACCGTAAGTAAACGGGTCGTCGTGCAGTAGTCCGAGAGAAAAAAAAAACCCCCATTGCCACCACCACTGTTACCGCCAACCCAGCTGCCGCAATGGATTGTACCATTGTATTTATTCCATCTCAGCATTGCCGGCAACCGTTGGGATTCCATCAGTCGCCTCCCCCTGGAAGACCTGGTTGCCCTCGTACGTCACACGTCGCCAGCCACACGGCTCGTTGCTGTCCTTGATCCATTCCATGGTCGGGAAGTAATGGTCATTCTTCTTCATAGTGATCACCCACGGCACCGAGTCAAACGTGACTGCCTTTAAACGGAAATCTACATTTGCAAGTTGCGTTAGCTCCAGCTATGCATTCAAACATGACGAACTATGTGAGGGGAAAAAAAGGGAAGGGGGGGAGAGAGGCTTACATGTGTTGTCGGGAATTTTCCGTGTTGCCGCAATGAAGGAGTCCAGATCCGGTGTGGGCTCGCCGTTGACATGGGTGATAAAGTTGGTCGGAGCAACCCCATATTGGTAGGCTGGAGAGCCGCGAATTCGACTCGACACGTAGACCTCGCTGTGAAGTTTGCTAATCTGCTGCCGGACGGCCAGGTGCGGGCGATGGAGAATGGCTCCGCAAAAGGACACGGCATGGTGCGTTTCCATATCGTCGGCGGGCACGGTCGGCAGCTGGAGGTGCATCTCTTCACAGTCTCGCACAATGACGGCGTCCAGGGCCTCGTTCGAGTACATCACGTCAAAGTCGGAAATGGTGGTGCAGATTTTCCCGTTCAGCTTTAGCACCACGTCGCCTTCAAGGAGCGATACCGGCTGGTTGACCCGTTCAAATGTCCGCTTGCTAACCATGAACAGTTGGTGGTGAGACCGGTTTGCTTGTGTAACCTTCTTGATCCACTCGTCTGAGACTCCCATCACACGTGCCTGAGACATGTGGATGGATCGGAACTCGACTGACAGCATATGCAGATTCGGCGTCACTCCCTGCTGAATGGCTGAGATGACGGGTAGCAAAGTCGGCGTACCTAGGCCCAGATGATACTCCTCGTCTCTCTGGGTGCTTGGGGAGCGCTCTCCGAGATATTGCAGCCACAGAGCCTGCACGGTGCCGTCTTCCGAAACGAGAACACCACTGCCGCATGATGCCCCAAGATTGCTGTCAATCGTGATGGCATCTACGTTGACAGCGCGGTATCGTGGTGCCCCTGAGTTTGCCGGGATAGCAACCGCCGTGATCTCCGTCACGCTGGTAGAACCGTGCACGACTCTCCCTATTCTGTTGTAGCCCAGGAAGTAGGTCTTTGCGCCCTGGGTAAGGTGCTTATCGCTGAGCCGAGCGCTCATAACGGGGACATCCACCAAGGAGGGATCGTACTTGATGATGGTGTAGTTCTGTAGCGGATGCAGGAAAACGACTTTGCCCTCAACGATGACGGAGTCAGCAATGGTGACGGTGATGTCGCACAGATCGTACGGCACTACAGCTCGGGAAATGAGGACTAGGCCCTTGTCGGCGTCAATAACAAGGCCCATTCCCCATCTTCGGTTCTTTGGGAAGCCATCAAGTTTGACAGGCATAGTGCAGTTGACGTGAACAAAGCTGCGGATCAAGGAGGCGATGCCGAGGTGCGGCATATGATCCAACTCAATGAAGGAGGCGGATCGCCGAACAGGGGCCACCGGCGGCAGGGGATCACCGAGGTCGGAAAAGTCCCACAGGCCCGATACGTCGTTGCGAACGGCCATCTTCATCTTAGCTGACCAGTGTCGGTCGATGTATATGATGGTTGTGATGAGGGTGTGCAGATCGCGCAGGTGCTTGTAAGTGACAACCACCCGTGCCTTGTCAGGAATTTGCTTGAGCACTTCGATGAACGTATCCAGATCGGGAACCTTCTTCTGATCCACGGACTGCACGATGAATCCGTTATCCGTATTGTCAAACCGGAAAGACCCTGCAGCTTCGCAGATGTACACTCCCTTGACTGCCACGCCATAGAGCCTGGCCTGCTGGTAGGAGATATCGTGAAAGCTTGCACCGGCAACAGTCACGAAGCGAGATGGCGTAATCTTGTGAAGATCGCCGACTTCGATGTCGACCTCGATGTCTTGCCCTCCACGTTGCAAGTGAAACTTGATGGTGTTGCCCACGCTTGAGTCCAGAATATCGTCGAAGCGAATGAATTGGGTGATGAGCTCACCATTCACCTTGATGAGCACGTCGCCCTCTTCAATCTTGCCATCAGAAGGCCCAGAGGGCAGGACGATTTCAGCAACTAGCATGTTGGTCTCCTCTGGGAAAGCCTTTCGCATCGCAGCCTCCCACTCGGGGCTGAGCCCCAGCCTGCGGCATTCGTCAAAGGGCTTCAGCAGAAACTGGCACTGAATATCACCACGCGTAACTGGTTTGCCCTGTTGTACGCACTGAAGGGCGCGTAGCGGTCGGTCGAGAGGTAGGAAGTAGTCGGTCGAGGCGCCATCGGAGCGGCCACCGGCTTGGAGCGCAACGGCGCAGCCGTCCTTGTTCACGACGGGACTGCCGGAACTTCCACCACTGGCAGCAGCGTTTGCCTGGTAGTAGCACGTATTGAAGTCGCTGTATCCGTCGCCGTATTCGGGCGCGTTTCGGTCCAGGCGACTGATGACACCCGAAAGGATACTCAGCTTTTCGCCGGCATCGTTTCCGACAACACGAATCTCGGTGCCAACTAAAATTCAAAACACGGGTTAGCTCTCCAATCTTCTCTCGTTTGTAAGCCTTGTCTAATTTCGAACGCACCTTTTGCCTGGTCCGGGCTCAGAGTGAGTCCATCCACGTGCATATACTTGATCGCCTTGGGATCGTATCGAAGGATGCCAAAATCGTGAACGGGATCGCGGTACACGGGGTAGCAGTCGACCTCCTCGTGATTGTCAAACACGCAGTGTCCCCAGAACGGGCCGGAGCCAACAACATGGCGATTCGTCAAGATGTAGCTAAACAGTAACATGTCAGTAATGGTACGTCAAACCCCCTCGATTGGCATGGATTGACTGCCAGTTCTAGGGGGCAAGCAAAAAAAAAAATTAGAGCAACATGGCACGTACCCTCTCTCTGAATCGACAACAAAGCCGGTGGCCTCACTTGTCAAGGCAGGATCTGTGTCAAAGGAGCAGGTCTGACAGAATCGGATGGCGACAACGTTGCGGACGACCTTCTGAATGGTGTCTTGCCACTCGCCGAAGCTGCCGGGCGTGCCAATATACAAGGCTTCGGGGTGAACGTCGCTAGCAACATCGGAGTCTTCGTCGTAACTGGCCTCATCGATGGTGATGTCGGGAGCCGTCATGTCCATGTCAATGCTCAGCTTGTTGCTGCCGTTAACTGGTCTCTTGGCCGGAGGGCTGGTTTTAGGAGAGCCAGTGGCTTTTCTCTTACCCCCCGTTGGAATCGCGGTTCCGTTCATTGTTATGTTGTCTTATTCCGTTACTTTTCTCTTTCACTTTTCTTTTTTTTTAACCCCTTAGGCTTAAACGGGGCTTGCCGTGCAGCTTGGGGGTGGAAAGAACAATAGTCTCAGCCCTTTTTTTAATGGCGTTTTTTGCCGTCTCTTATTCTTTCGTTTTTTTCTGGAGGAGGGCTGCTTATTGGCGGTGAGGCGCAAGAAGAAGCCGAAAAAGCGATCGTGCGAGAGCAAGACTCTCAAGTCGGTTCCCGTTTCTTTTTTATAACAACTGAAGGCAGCAATCAGCGCCTCTCGCGCATTGACGTATGCGTTCTCGACCGCGGGGTGGAAGCGATTGGCGACGGGCTCGCGGTGTGTCGCGTAGGGTAGCAGCGCATCAAAGACGCGGGCAGAGACAATGGAGCGCGTGATGCCAAAGACAGAAAAGGGAGAGGGAGAGAGACCCGGAGAGAGAGGAAGATGGTGGTGGATGGACAATGGCAGTGAAGCAACGGCCCATGTGATGCCCGTCCGTAGGAAAATGGGCTTTGGTTATGCACAAACTTGGAGTCGTGGAGAAAAAAAAGGTGGATCAGCAGGCAGGCTTCGCTGTGGGTACGTACTTGGCAGTTGTTAGTACTTGGCACTTGGTATCCGTACCTGGTGCGGATTACTTGACTTGACTTGATTACGATACCCATGTCCTGCTAAAAAGTTGCTAAGAAGTGCTAAACCGACTGAGACAGAGTGCTCTAGCCAGCCTATCGTGTGAATAGCCAGGTACCACTACTGTATGTATATATGTATATGATTGATCCATTATATTACGGAGTACAGGTAGCTGCCCCCTTGTCTGGTTCGACCTGAATCTGCACTCCAGATCATGCTAGAGGTGTGCTAGACCAGCCTCCAGCTACAAGCACTACATGTAGGTGCAGTATTACAGCCAGCAAAAAGAGAAGAAAAAGCTGCCCTGATTTGCCTGCATAATTCCTGGTCGCTTTCAGGGTAGGTTCTAGTCCGTCAACTCTTCAACACTACTGTAGGTAATAATCCCCCCTGTATATTTCCTATATTACTCCTACTCTCGTGGAATCAACCAACCAAGACAGGCAAATTAATTAATAAATCCAAACCTGCATTTGCTCACACCCTCTTTCTCTGCCCCTCCCCCTCCCAGCAGCCCCATCTCCACCAGGTCCAAGCCCGAGCCCAAATCCATCTGCCGCTGCTAAGGTGCATCATCGTCATCGTTAGTTTATTCTCATTTTTGTAATACAGAGTAGGTACGTGTAGATATCAGGCTCTTTTGTCTAGAAACCTTTACTAAAAGAGCTCTGGGGATTGGTACATCGGATTCCTCCTACGTTATTGCTTCCCACTCACACATTCACGACAACTTGAACGACTCTCTCCATGACACACACACACACAGCTTCTCCGCCCTGTCCGCCCTTGGACACGGGTCACAACACCAAACCTGCATATTGCCGAACGAACCAGCCGGGATTAGTAGTGCTTTAACCTCGTACTCACCTACGGGCGGTATACTATACTATATGTATGCACGCACAGTAGCTCCCCCAAGAAGCGGAGACGTTGCTCCTAATGCCGCCGCGGCTTCTGCACGTAATCTCAGACCTATCATTAATCTGACCTGCTGATCTGCCTGATCCTGACGAAGAAGAAAAAGTGGAAGATCTTCACTTAGATGCATACGGGCGCCAGTGTGCACCGACTATGACACTAACACTAGCAGCGTTGCATTCACTAAGAAAGACAAGGACGCCGTGACCGTGTGATGGTGCTTAGCTCATACTCATCAAAGATAATCAATCAAGTAATCTCTCTCTCAAAGACAGTGTCTCAAAGTATTTGTGATAAATCAACAACTATGGCTCCACTGAGCTCATTCACATCTCGATATCCACAACCGGCATAGCTCTGTGCCTTCGCTATACCACCAGTAGTATGCCCGCATAGAATCCACAGCAAGTTTACCGTCAAAACAAATATATCGTATCTCTCATACTCCACAAATCGTCCAAAGCTATGGTCCGGCCTCGACAGGTCTGACGACGTAAAGAAGCAGACATCAGAAAGCTTAGTGATCTTCCTTTTTATATCAAACAGCATCATTAACTTCGGCCTTGACCTTGGTCCGCTTGATGTTCACACCGGATACTTCGTCCCCAGAATCTAGATAAAAGAATCATGCCATGTCAGCAACATCATCTCTTCATCTACACCTACTGCCTGAGTCAGTCATATCCATACCTTCAGCAGCACGCTTGTTCAAAAGCGCTCGCCTAACATCAACTTTCTCATCATCGACCACACCATCATCCAAATCTGCCAACTTTACCACACGCTTCTTCTTCGCTAGATCATCATCCAAAATTATCAGCTTTCCCATCGTAACCAATACCATAAACAATAAATAAAAAAATCTGTAAACTGTTCATCACTTACGTGGGCCCCTCTTCCTCGGAGTCTTCGCTGGCGTTGCCTCGCCACTATTCTCCTGAGTCTCAAAGTCGGTAATCTGCTTGGTAATTTTTGCCCACATGTGCCTCAGGGACTTGGTGGTTCTTCCAGGGATGTTAATCTTCTCCCACTTGATAGACCCGCCACCCTCCCTTAGCTGCGCAACGATCCGGAGGAGAAGCTGAAACTGTGAGTATAGTGTCTCTGTTAGCTGAATGAAGATACTCTGTAACGCTATGCTAGCCAGGACGGCTGTTTGAGTGGATAGTGCTGTGTACCTTGGCTTCTTCTGTCCATGCGCCGCTGGTCTTTTCTGGCGTTTCTGGATCCATTTTGGGTTAAAGAAGTCAAGTTGTTTGTTAGTCCTTGTTATTATAATATTTGAGGATGGGAAATCGATGGATGAATATGAGTATTAGAAAAGGGGGAGAATAGAATGAAGTATGACTTTTGTAGGAGGCAAAATCTATAACCAGTCCCAGGCGATAGAAGTGCTACGGTAAACCAGAAAGGAATCCAAAGTGAATGGCACCCAGCTCAGGGGAATAAGCAAATCAAGACCAAGTGACTCTTCAGTAACGAGTCAAGTAAAGGGTCATCGGCGAGGAGACCACAGGCACGTCATGAAGTGAAAAGCATCTGAAGAGCAATTCCTCTTCTAAGCCACTTCTCAATGAATACTCAAGAATGCGAACTTGAATGCACATTGCCGTATTGAATTTGCGCGTTCCATCATACATCTCAGAAGCAAACCCATTTCTACTGTACATATAATCCCACAGACACCCAAAGCGATTCAAGTCCATATCTGCCCCGGAACCAAAGAGACCATCTGATACCAAGCAACACCTCCCAAGTCCTTCCCAAAGAAACTCAAGGACGAAAAAAGGCGGGGAAGGAAAAATAAAATTTGTGCTGAGCAGCACACGCACGCACGCACGCACGCACATATATAGGTATATGTGCTTCGGCCATGATATGGGTATCGAGCTCTTTACCAGGAAAAATGAACCAAGCAATCATCATGAACATAAAGGTCCCGGCCGTCGCGTGCTAATTGTTGAGATCTATTGACCAAACGCCCATTCGAAAAAAGAAAAAGGAAACATTAAATAAAGCCATCGTCGTCTCGTTTAAATCGTCATTTTCATCTTCTCTCTAAACACCATGAATTCTCTGAATCGCATTTCATGCTCTTCACAAGCTGCCTGCCATATTCGGCGGACTCCATTGTCTTGTTCCACCCAGTTATGATACTCCATGACGTCGGTATCGCCCCGGGCACCCAGGAAAGAATAGCCTTTCGAAACCCGAGCATGCGAGATGTTGGATTTGCGTGTAGCAAAGTGGTCAACCATTTGCGAATTAAAGATATCCCAGCGCTGTAGGTAGCCTTGGAACTCCTCAAGATATTTGCCCCACAATGCAACGGTCGGCTTCACGCCATCAATCATCGGCGGAAGTCTAGGAGCGACCGGGGGGTCGGGAAGCTCAAGTTTCTGGGGGTGAGGAACATTGAGAGGAACATCGAGAGGTTCATCGAGGTGCAGTTCAGTTGATGCCTGGCTCTCAAAGGGCAAGCTATCCTTGAGATCAGTGAACGATTTAAAGCCGGTTTTAGGTGGTGCAAAAGGCGCAACGTTCTTGAATTCTTCAAACGTCGCTCGGAATTCCTCGCTGTCTTCAGACCCCTGAAAATTGATCGGGATATCTTTCCTTCCCTCAGGCTGTCCATGTACCTGGCCAAGACCAGTGACGTTTCCAGGTCGCCATTCCGGCCGCGATGGCTCAACAGGGATATTCCTTGCAATCGGAGGCTGAGTTTGATGCTGAGGCTGTGATGGGAGAGAAGGAGTCGGAACGGGAGCCGCCGTAGGAGCAGCAGTTGGAACAAGAGGGGGTGGAGTAGGAATACGACTAGGACTCACTGCTGGGGAGGTAGCCAGCGGTGGGTCAATGTCCATCGCCTGAGGACTATCGACCGTTGCAGCCTTTGCATGAGAATTGCGGCCGCGCCAATCATAAAGGCCCTCCTCACTGATGTTGTCATCCACCGTGGCGGCATTACCACCCACCGTGGAGGCATTACCGGCAAATGGTTTGGCAGGTCTCATCTTTGGGGTGTTCGCTCGACTCAGCCGCGTGGGAGATCCTGACATGTTAGGCGTAACGGGCGGAGGAAACCCCTGTTGTGGCCCAAACTTGGTGCTCCAATCCTCTGTGTCAAAGATAGTTGGGTTCCAGGCAGCTTGAGTTCCCGAGTCAGGCACATCGGCATTGGGGACCGGCCGACGTTTGAATGGCTCGTGGCGGCTAGTCTTGTTTTTGTTAGTAGATTGGGATCGGCCTTGAGGAAGGGAATCATTATCTCCACTTCCAGCACTGAATTGCCAAGTAGCAGAGGCTTCGTCATTAACAAAGTTGGTGTTGATCCCATCAGCACTACTACTTTTTCTGAATTGGGCGGTTCCTGGGGCGTTGGACGCAAAAGCATCATCGGCCAGGTTAAAGCTGAAGCTAATCGGTAAGACATTGTCAGCACTCGATTTCTCTACAGGGAGTTTTTCATGATTGGAAGCAGTGCTGTGATGTGGTTTATTGCTCTGTATCAAAACAGTTCCTTCCCGATTTCGAATCAAACATTTCAGAATATGATATTGTTTCTGTTCGAAGGGGGAGAGACTGTGAAGCATATCGTGCATTCCACTGGGGACACATGTTTTGCTCTTTGGGCCGACTTCGGCAGTGTTGCAGTTTGGTGGTGTAGTCATTTGGAGTATATTGGTGGACTTGTTGCCACAATGTAGTGAGGAGCCAGATGGCTTGTCTTTCTGGGGTGTTGCGTACATTGAAGGGCCTCTTGCTCCGTTGACTGGAGTTGAAGGTTTATTGAAAGCTGCTATATAAGAGTCAGCAACGGCTTTTTAGCCTAGTGACGGTGAAACAGATCACTCACGTATGTGACTAGAGGGTGATTGAGTCGATTCGTTGGCGGTGGATGTATTAAACGTTTGATTAGTTGTAAACGCGCTGCCATTCGGTGCCGCCGCCGCAGTTTCACTTGGAGCTTTGAACGAAGGCCGCGAGCTAGGAGGAACAGGTACAGCCTGAGGTCTTTCACCCGCTCCCGTCTCATTTTGGCTTCTCTGGGCTCCGCCTTTCGTCTCTTTCCGCGGCATACTAGAGCTGCGACGTTTGGGCGTTGGTGGACTCGCCGGCTCCGCTGGCTCTTCTTGGTGAGACGGTTCCTTGGCACTTTTCGCCCGGTTCAAAGAGTTACTATCAAATGGATTGGGTTTTTCGCCTCCACCCTTGGTATATGGGGAGTTCTGCTGAGGATCCATAAAGTTCTCCTCACTGTGGCTTTTCTGTCTGAATTGGGCTAAGGGATCGGGCACCGGCTCTGACCTCTCGGTGTTAATTCGAGAGGAGTAGTTGTTGTTGGTAACTGGGGGCTCGTCGCCAGGGGTGCTTGATCGAGGATAGTATCCGGCCTTCTTGGCCCCGAAAGACGCCTCAGCTCTCTTCTTTGCACCCTCAGTTCGGGGAGGTGGAGGTGGCGGGGGAACAGGACGCTCCTGTTGCCCGCTCTTGGCACCGCCTTTCCGCATACTCTCAAAAGCTCGAGCAGCCGTTGCCGGCGATGTTTGCTGTTTAGCGGTTGGGGGTACACCGGCAGAGAATCTCTCATTCCATCTTTGTGCTCCCGAAGTGGTTGTCCGCGGCGGATTACGTCGAGGTGGAACGGGAAACTGCTGGCTAACATTCTGCCAAGGATTTCCTCTCACGCCCGAAGAGGCAGGATATCTGGAAGCTGCAGATCGCGCGAAAGAGGCGTCGTATCTGGACTTGGCATCGGGGTCGCTGAGTATTTCGTGAGCGGCTTGAATGATTTGGAACTGCGAGTTGACTTCTTGTTCTCGGCCGGGATTACGATCAGGATGATATTTCAAGGCTGCATCCAAATTGTTAGCATATATCTTTTTTGTTCATGCAAGGGCAAGTGCAGTTGGTTGGAACCATTGCGTACCTAGCTTTCGGAACTGTTTTTTGATCTCCACGACATCTGCCGATGGAGGCAGATCCAAGTCGGCGTAATAGTTCCGCTGGGGCGCCATCGCAGCACTGAAGATCCTTTTTGACCAGATTTCAGTTCTGAAATGGGGTATCTTTCTATGTTGAGGCCCTGGATCGCAATAACCATATCAAAACCACACTCGAGACTCGCCAAACAAATATGCTCTGGTCAGTGCCAGTCAAGGGCACCTTGAAGGCCAACTTGGGATAAAGGCTTAGTGTAGTGAGCACGGCGGATATAGTATCGGCAAACTCAATATTCGGACAAAATCGTAAGAGGTCGGTAGTGAGACGAGCAAAGGGTTCTGTATTTGGTCGCAGTTCGACTTTCGTTGCAAGCTGGCAAATGGAGGGTTCTTCTTCCAAAGTCGATGCTAGCTGGGCACCTGGCAGTCAGCGATAGGATTTACGGCACAGAGGCAGAAATGACAGACAAGGCTGCTGCTGGAGGACACTCCGCGTAGCAGAAATAAAGAAAAGAAGGGTAGAAAAGCTGCCCGCCTTGGCAGAACTATTTATCTTGACGAGGGCTGTAGGGCTGCCAGCTGTCAGCCTGATGCGCCTAGCAAAGAGGGAAAAAGGCAGCCGATCGCTCAGACTGTAAGCTCTCTCTGTGTGCTGAAGCCCACCACAAAACTGACAGGGGTCGTTCCAGGAAGAGCAAAACAAAAAACAAATGCTGCCAGACTTTGATCGCAGGTCTCCAGCGGACAAAGATGGCGATAAAATTGGTGTAACTCCAGGGAGGGCGCCAGCTTACCTAAAATGACGCCAGTGGTACGATTCCTCCAGCAAAAAGACCGCTGCTGCGCAAGAGGGAGGGTTTTCGCGATCGAAGGGCCAAAGACGCTCTGAAACACAAATAAGAAAATGGCCTAGCAGGCAATTAACGCGCTTGCCCACAAATCTGCAAATCCGCGTCGCGAAGCGTGCAGATTCGTAGGGCGAAAGGAATCGATCTCAGAAGATAAGAGAATACTTGTAAACAGAAAACAGGGCAGGGAAGAAAAAGCTCGTGGGAAAATGGGAAAACGAGATGCAATCCAAGTTGTGGTTTCTTTTTGTTTGAATTTGCTTGGTCCCCGCGGTGACGCAGCCGCTGTTGATACTAACAGAGCGGCTGTGGCTGAGCATAAGCTTTGCGCATGAGCCTCGGACCAGGTGGCGCGCATCACATCAAACAGATCTTCCAGGGTCTGATCTCATGCCCCGCCAAAAAGCTGCTGATGGCTGTGAGCTCATTCTTTGCAGCAGCAGCTTACGGGTGGATTTATTGGCATTTGTTAGAGAACACCTCGGGGTCATTTGGACTTCAAAAGATTATCCTCTGATACGTCAGATATGCCCGGTTCGTGCGGAATCAGATCAATCCAGTGCAACTGGCGTATCGTGAAAAACAGGCCCTTTTGACGTCAAGCCGCTGACCCTTGTTCCCACGTGAAAGCGAGCGCGGGGCTCTCTTTTAGTAGATCCATCAGTCGATTGACGAGGCCTCCAGGGCTCGATATTGGGTCCAGCAAACCACGTCAAACATTCGGCTGTGTGAATATCGTCTATAGCATATATTTATCTCTCTTATTATTTGTAATTCCTCTGCCATGTAACAAGGCGCCTTGTAGCTTCTTGGCAGCTCCCGCGCTCTGTCTACTTAGTGGTATATCTCGAGGCTCACAGCAAAATAATACATGCTATAACACTACTTACTACGTTCTATATTCCTTAGTGTAGTAAATACTCTCTCTTGTTAAATAGGTAGGTAGATACCACGTTAATGATATAGCCTATCGTCTATTCAACAGGTCGGCTGTCATCTGCCCTCTTCTTGGCATTCCCTACCTATGCACTTTCACACCTACGATATACCGTACCCTTGACGCACACATACATAGCAGGCATATATTCTACCCAGTAGGCATAACTTTTCAAGATAGGTAGTCACTACTCAGACCAAATACAAGCACTCTTTTGCGCACTAACATCGTGTCCATCTCAGCAAAGTCATAGGTTCAGATGCTTTGAGACTATACGGAGTACACACCTAAGTAACTAAGCAGCTTCGTATATTATCACCCTTCACTACAGAGCATTTTCCTTCAGACATCCTAAAGCAATCAAATATCCTACACTGCCTTCATGTACACTATTAAAACGCCAATGCTTGCAACCCTCACCATGGCCATGCACCCATATTAGAAGAGAGAAAAAAAGAAGTACCCCGAAATCAAAATCACTATGATGCTGCCTCTCTCATTCCCTTCAAGAAGACCCTTGAGCGGCCTTTTCCGCCGCAATCTTGGCTTCCATCTTCCGCCTCGCCGCTAGAATCATCTCATCCCTTCTCCGTTGCAAAGCAGTCTGCCGTTCGTCGCGATTGGAGCTCCAGGCTTTGCCCTCCTTATCCTCCTTCCCTTGCGCCCCTTCTGCCTTCTCTTCCGTGGCCGTTGCCTCGGTTATCTTATTTTTCAGGTTATAGCGTGTAATCAGATCCGGCTGACTTGGCTTATCGGGTTGCTTCGCCCCTGGGCCGGAGCTGCCACTTGGAGGGGATTGAGTTCGAAGCGGAGGAGGTTGGAACGAGATAGGAGGCTACCGTCAATAAACCGCGTTAGTTTGTTACCATCGAGTAGTTATCGGAACGCCGGAACGCATGTATCTGTGAAACGGGGGGACAAAAAGCATACCGTCTCCAGACGGCCCGCCAGAATCCGCTCTGTGGTGTTCTGAATGTTGCCGCCGTTGCGCTGAAGGTCCCACAGGATGCTCCGTCTCTCGACTTGCGGAAACATCTGCTGTATCCTCTGCACTGCCACCTCTCTTGATCTGAGCATCTGCTCCGCGGTCCTCACCGGCGGCCGTTCGGGGCTCGGTCCCGAGAAGAACAGATACCGCACTATCAGTCCTGAAACAAGCAAGACGATGGCGAAGAAGGGTAGCGAGATTTGTTCGTCCGACATGATGGGCTGTTCGGGGCCGCGATTGCGGTGTCGCTCTGGTGGAAGTTCCAAGGAGTATCGCAAAGATGGATGATGAAACTCGAACCACAGTTTCGGCTGCTGTAGGAACGAAGAGCAGTCGGTGAGTGTCGGAGCTGAATCGTAGCAATAGCCAGCAATGTCAAGCAAGCTTTAGAACAAAACAAAATGAAAATCAATATCGAGAATATGCATCAGAAGTGCGAATGTCGCCAGATGAAATCGATCGTTTATCCTGGACCAGCCGATCTTAGCCCATTGTCAGGTAGATGCTCTTCAGGCGTGTAGACAGACATGCATGTGCTGCCAGGTTGCTGGTACTCTGGAGCAGAAGGGTACGCCACTAGTCCGTCATGGTGGAACCTCGGCTAATTCTACAGAGGTCAAGCTCCAAAGCGGCAAAAGAGGAGCCTTCTCACGCGACAAAATGACCACTACTACGGAGTAACATGTGCCTAAAATAAATATTGGACTAAGGACAAAAGCTACCTATAGTAGTACTGTGTAAATAAAAGAGCACCTTTCAGTTGGAGATAATGAAATGCTGAGCCTCATCGATAGTACACAACATATTTAAATTTTAGCACCCAATAGCAACTCATGCCATTAATTTCTCTATAGCATTGAGATGAAGAGCATATTCAAATTCTCACACGCTCTAATAATGAATCGTACTCATGTTGAATGGCATTATGGAGCTTATTGCAGCTACACGGCCGAATCTATGATAAAGTACCTTGTATTACTTTATACAGGTCACACACAAAAGGGTATATATATATGTGTGTGTTTTAAATTACTCTTCCTTTTCTCCCTATTAGCAAATGTCGTATTGACTAGATAGATTTACCCCATATCGGTTTAAGTATTGGCAACCAAGTTCTAAAGTTTCTCGTATCGAGCACTCGATTCACACACACACACACACACACACACACACACACACACACACACACACACACACAATTTGCAGACACAAGCTCATGGCGAGTAAAATCAGCCGGCAGCACGTACTCTCTGGCCAGCCTTTTCTCAT
Source organism: Trichoderma polysporum (assembly GCA_030278935.1). Lineage (NCBI taxonomy): Eukaryota > Fungi > Ascomycota > Sordariomycetes > Hypocreales > Hypocreaceae > Trichoderma > Trichoderma polysporum. The sequence continues at coordinate 8,122 of JARFTM010000265.1, read as the reverse complement.
TGAATCATAATGCAACCCATGCGAACCATCGCAAGCTAATAATCTAGGCCTGCCTTTGAAAACCGACTCTGCATTCCAGGACCGTCATGTTACCGAACCCATTCCTTTAAAAGCAATAATAATTCCTTGATCCTTGTCCTAATGGCTGAAACACCAAAACGATTAAGCAGCTCGACCAAGCTTCCATGTCCCTAATCAGCAAGCAAGCCTTCTCTGGGCTAAAAGGGGGGCTAGCCCCCTAGTTCATCCCCAACAATTTCCTATGACAAAACCGGCGGTGGTTGTCCTAAAGAGGTATCCAAGTCTCCGTAGTGCAGCGTGAACTCTCTCTAAATCATCAGAAGAGAGCAGGAAGTTAGCTTCTGAAGATATCATAGTGTTCAGCACGTCCAGCAACTACTTACCCGATCCTTTCGCCAAGTGGCAGTATCCCATACAATGTAGTACCCTCGCTCATGGTTGGGGCTTAGGATTTGAGGAGTCATGTGTTCGTCCTTGGTTAGCCAGACCTGCAGCTTCTTATGCCACCGCCAGTTTCGGGAATGTCTTGTTCACGTTAGCTATATCGCTTTGAACAGAAGAGCTGTCCTTTCTGCTCACAATTCTACTGCGGCCATTTGCTGCTTGGCATCCAACGGACAGCTATAAAAGATCCAAAACAACGTTTCCTCGTTGAAGCTCTGTATCTTGGTTTCTATCGGCTGCACATTCGTCACACTATAGCAATCGGGTAATCGGAATTTGTTCGTGTTTACTGTCGGTTTTGGGGGAGTGTCATCGAATAATGAGTACATTTGAGTTGAAATCAGTCTAAAGTGTAAAAACAGTCAGTTTCTTTGCCGTCACACGTCACAAGGCTGGATCATGTTCTCCTAATTACTCACTCTGGGGAACTTAGATCGAGACCAATAGTGCTCGGGTCCATCCCTATGATCATAGCATGATAGTCGGGATAGTTGTTCATCAGTGTCCGTAAACCTTTGATACCCCATTTGTCGACCGCCGCCATTCCCGCCAAAGGATCCACAACGTCTGCTGCTTGGCTATCCTTGCGTTCAAGCAATCTTCCGTTCGGGCCTTCGCTTCCAATGACGCCAAGAGATCCTCGTCCCTCAGCTGTTGGTGAGGCCACTTCTGATGCTTTACCCGAGCCATCTTCTCGAAACATTACCGGCTTCTGTTTACCATCAAGTTGCTGTTGCTGCTGTCTACCAGGGCCTGTATCGTGTTAAGCAGAAACTCCAAATTTACAAAGAGGGGAGAAGTAGATCATGTGTCTTCTTACCATTTGGTGTACCAATAGCAGGTGGTGATCGTACGTCACTTGCTCGGCTTGTCGCTGTCAGAGCGTTCAGCAAGCCATTCCCCCCATTGCTCTGCATTGGCCCTGAGGAGCCAGGGTTCTGCGGACCGAACCCAATAGAAGACATCACGTTAGCACCACGCTCTGAGCCTATTTCCCCATTGGCTGTTCGATTTAACGGGGGAAAGTCGTCGACGCTATTTGGCTGAACCTGGGTAGGTTGAGCTCCAAACCGAAAGGGCCCCTGATTTGGCTGCATCCGTGAGGACGGGGGGCCAAAGAGATCATCCTGTCCACCTTGCTGAGAAGACCCTGGTGTAGGCTGACTTCGCTGAATAGGCCCGCTGATATTTCTTGAGCCTGCCGTAGACCACATCGACCCCTGGGTCGTACTGGGGAGTTGAGAGTTATTCGATAGCGATGGGAATTCCCTGCGTGCGTTGGTTAGTGGTTTTGGTGGGAGATTATGCTTTTGGGCATCCTGTGGAGCAAATTCAGCGGGAAAAGGAGGACGCGATGCCGACTTGGAAGAGCTTAGGTTTGTATGTCCCTTCAGAACAGCAGAGTAGGCCAAGCCAGGCAAGGAATGCGACCCAGGCCCCATGTTTGACAATTCTCCAGATTTGTTGACCAATTTGTGCTTCTTTTCTGTGTAACGAATCATGATGATGACAGAAGACGGTCGGGGGTCGAGGTCGCAGTGACGTGGTACAATAAAAAGGGGATTTTAACACAGGTGAATGGAAAGAACATACGACAAGTCCAGCGGTGTTGCAGGTTGTGACCCGCTCAAGCTCTGCGCAAAGCTAACATTTCCTCCCAGCTGGCGAGCCTGATTTTGAAAGGCACCGCCTCCCATCGGAACAGCTGCATTGAACGCCCAGCCTGAGGCGTTGTTCGCTATATCGTATCGCGCCAGCTGTTAGCACTTGGCCTCTGAACCTGACAAAAAGTTTCCCTCTCCCAAGCCAAATCCAACCCGTTATACACAAGTAAAGTACCTAATTTACCATTTGGTAATCGAGTTGACACTGATCGGCCTTGCTGTGGTTGCTGTTGGCTTCCAAAGCCGCCGGGCATCCCCCGTAACGTCTGCGGCACCGCTCCTGTGGGAAAAAAAGTACATGTCATTAGCATCTGCTTTCAAGTAGTCCATTTGCGACATTGACATTTGACGATTCTGAGTCCGCTTCCCAAAGACCGATTAGATCATGGCTCCTGATTAGGGGCCATGCTCAAATCAGAACTTGTCTGTGGCATCCTCGATGGTCGTTTGTAGGTGGGGCATTGACGACGAGACCGAGCCCATATTCATCTCTCTTACGACAAGCTTAAAGGCAAGACAAGAAGTGTGAAACGCTGTGTCCCGTCTCTTTAGCGCATAGAAGATATGCTTCGTCAATGCCCCATCGTCCATCGACCCGATCGGATATCGCTAGCGAATGGGCAGCGAACAAAGGCCCATCTGGAGCCGAAGTTGTCGAGGGGGAGACATCTGGACATGTCCTACCTGGTCGATTCATGATTGCACGAGGTTGCGCAGGCCACCGGTGTATGACACTGCAGATGTGGTGTCGCGTATGTGTCTGGATCGTGTATCGAGGCTCAATTCGGCGGTTCTTTATCGTCCCGATTGTCTATCGTGGTCTTGAATCTTTTTTATCTGGTGTCGTCTAGGAAGGCTGGGATCTGGCGCGGAGCATGCTGGCCGGATCCAAGTGGGTCCGCGCCGAATCTGACCCGGCAGCCAATCAGGTCAGATGACGGAGTGCGAGGCTGGCTGATTACATGATGCGTCCAGGGCGGCTACAATTTTATTTCAACTTTCGCCGGTTTCGTACAAGGAGGTGTTCTATGATTAATCACCACGATACGTGCTATTCAGCGGGGGAAAGTCTAAGTAGGTGATCAGTTCACTATAATTATTATTATTCAATAAGTTTGGACAAAAGTCGAGCGAGGCTTGATCTCGTGACATTCTTCTTTTAATTGATCGTCTGTCTAAAATTCGACTCAAAATCTATGCCCTGTACCCCTCTACCGATCAGGATGATCTTCCCTTCTGTTGAAGATATCTCAGCACCATTGGGAGCATCAATGAGCTCAAATATTTCTCTAACGCCTTGTAATAACTTCACATCGCCATTCTTAAACACTAGGCGGCCCTTTGTCCGGTGAATCTCAAATTCGGCAGCGCTTTCTGTGGCTGGAAGCTTGTGGTCCCAGAGAACCGCCCGTAGCCATCGGTCAACATCCTCCAGCTGATCAGGGCGGAGGGCTGGTACGGGGATAGAAACAGTCGATATTGTCTAGTTATCAGTTAGTTGCTTTCCCCCTTCCCCTTTTACCCTTGACACTCTCTTTTCCATCAATTTTTGGGGGGGTTAGTACTCACAGGATCCAAATGACTGTGACCTTTGCTTTTAGCCTCGGCCACGTTGAACTGATCGTATGCATGGAGATCTAGTAGGAATCCCTCGAGCTCAGGCACTTCGCTTCTTTCCGTCACGTGTATTCTCGCAGCTCCATTTATAGACTCAATCCGTTCCCTGACTTTCCTCAGATCGTCTTCGCTTACTAAATCAGCCTTGTTGAGAACAATAACATCGGCGTGCGAAATCTGCACGTGAGCGGTCGTCATCAAAGGGCCGTGGTGGTCATGTTCGTTATGGTCTTCGATTTTACCCTTTGTGTCATCGAGACTGTATAAGATATTCTTTGCATCTACCAGAGTCACCACCCCGTCAAGGTATATCGTGCTACCAAGACCATCATCAACCCAAAAAAGAGGCGCAATATTGCCAGGATCTGCTAGTCCAGTTGTTTCAAGAAGAATGTAGTCAAATGCGCCCTTCTTTTCCATCAGTGATTCGATGGCATTCACGCCGGTATCCCTGTGCTGTGTTAGTATTTGTAAGAAAGAGAATAAGGGCTCGTGGCGGAGATGTGTTACTTGACAGAGCAGCATAGGCAGCCATTTCCGACTTCAAGCCACTCTTCTACTCTATCGTCGCCTTGGCTGACCGTGAGAGACTTTTCAATATCCACAGCTATAGACGGCCGACTGTTAGAAATCTTGCCAGGACATGAGGGTATTTTACAAGTAGCTTCATACAATCTCCAAATTCTGTGCGCCTCAAACTATTAGTCCAAATATATGTGTATAGATGCAATAAAACAAAGCCGGTAGCGCGGCTTACCATTCATGATGACGGCAATCTTTTTTCCATGCTGAGCCGTAAGTATGTAATTTAATAATGTTGTCTTTCCAGCGCCGAGATATCCTATGTATTCCATTAGACCTGAGAAAGTATGCACACTTTGGTCTGCACCATTCACAATCTCACCTGTTACAATAGTTATAGGCACTTTTACACTGACTCCCTCTTCAGAGTCCCGGATCCCTCCACTAACGTCAACTAACTCCGGAGGCGCATCGTCGTCAAAATTCATACTGCTTGACCTAAGCAGCGAGGAAACAGCCGGAATACTTAAATAAAAGAAGAAATAAAACTACAGAAGCGCTCAGTGAATGTGTAGAACGAGAAACCAATATCAAGAGCTGAATATTATCAAGGCGAAGATTGTATGGAATTAAGACTAGCTCGGTTACATAAGGCACTACCAAGTGCTGCATGCACGATGATGTATTGCCCACTAGAAGAAGACGCACCCCGCTAAACACCCTCTTACCCAGTTGAGACAAGTCTATATGCATCTAAGAAGCTCTCTACAGCACTATGCGCTTAAGCCATATGCCGTAGCTCCAAGTTGAAACCCACTCTCAATTGGTCGCCAGCCAGGCTGTCAACAGCATCGCGATAATACCAGCTATCAGACTCCCCCTTTCTCTTTCTGTTTTTCCCCTCCTCACCCCGACGATCTCGAGATCCAAGAGCCGCGAGGGCCACTACGAAACCATGTCTCTGGCGCCAAGCTCCCCTCGCCTGCCCAGTCCGCCGCCGCCAGCAGAAATCCAGATAGGGCCAAATTCCCCTTCGGGAGGCCCCGCGGCGACTCTGGCCACCACCGAGATGGAACAGTCGCATCTGGACGCCAGTTCGTCTCGGAGGATACACCCGGGGACCAAGTCTGCAGATATGGCTGTTGGCCCTCCATTGGTGCCGTTAAGCGAGGTATGTCCTCCCCTGTTTTAGGAATCACAAGAAGCAAGAGACACTCAGGCTAATATGGACATGAAATTTTGATCACCCGTTCAGCTAGACTCGCCGTTCCAACTACAAGAACATCTCGCCGCTCTACACTACCACAGCACCGTCTCTGGCACTCAGCCACTAACCCGCGACTCAGCTCTTCAGCTCGCTCAGCCTCCCCCAGGCATCGACCGCACTCTCTGGCTCTACGAGCTCTGCCGCTTCCTCATCTCGCAGTGCAACTCTCTAATTGTCGGCTTCCTCTTCGATACCCCACCATGCAGCGCCAACACGTGTCCCGAGATGCGCGCTTCGGAATGGCAGTTCCTCTGTGCCGTACATGAGCAACCTAAGAGCTGCTGTGCCATAGATTACTGCTGCCATACCCTCGACTGGGCCGCCAACGTAGTCTCAGATCAAAAGATCTTCCCGAGCCGCTTTGTCGTGGTCAACGACGTTCATAGCAAGAATGTCGGCGTCAAGAGCTTGGTCAACGTCTTCCGTAGGCTGCATCGCATCTTCGCGCACGCCTGGTTCCAGCACCGCAGCGTTTTCTGGGCCGTTGAAGGACAGACGGGCCTTTATGTCTTCTTCAAGACTGTATGCGACCTGTACGACCTGCTGCCAGCTGAGAACTACAAACTGCCTCCCGAAGCGGAGGGCCTTGAAGCCCACCCAGAGTTCGACGTAATGGCCAGTAGAGCCCCGCCGCCTCAAATCCTGAAGCCCTCATCTTCGCAAGCCGGGGAAAACGAGCTCGATGATGATGGCCTGCACGGTTCTGGTAATCGCACAAACACCCGCAGGCACATCAGGAGCAACCCATCCACTGGAAGCTCTATAACAACCGTCCTAGAAACGGAAGAAGAAAACGCCGACGGAGTGTCTCGGAGATTAAGAAATATGCACCTGGCGGGCCCTGACCTCTTGGAGGAGGAGTCCGAGGTCGCCGAAGTCCCCGTCATTGTCGAACAATCAGTAATCTCTGGTCCACCGCCCCCTCTCCTCTTTTCGTTATCCTCAGAGCCTAGCCAAGATGAAGCGGGCACTACCGTATTTGACCTGTCAGACGCTGGCCAAACAGGGGTATCGGAAAGTATTGTGGAGATTACAGAGGACGATGTAACCAGTGTCATTGATACTTCTGATCTTCATACCGTTCAGGAGGCTGAAGAGACGGAAGAGGCGGAAGAGACAGCGGCTGAAGTACCAGACGATGGGCACGTTGCGGATGAAACCCCAGATACAACTGAAGAATCAGCTACATCTGAGCCTGCTACCGAAACCGCAGAGGAAGAAACATCGTCGCATCAAGAGACCACCCAAGAAGAGACTACCAAAGAAGAGACCACCCAAGAAGAGACCGCCACAGAAGAGACCGCCAAAGAAGAGACCGCCAAAGAAGAGAGCGCACCCGTACCCGCACCCGCAGCGGAGGCAGATGCAGCAGAAGGAGAAAGTGCTCAACATGATGAGAAATAGCGCCCTCTTACCTGTTTTGGATGAATAAAGAAGATAGGACCAGCCCTTAAGGACTAGTTATCATATTGGGCCCTAATTAATAGCTGATTTCTGCGGCGAATCTTATGACTAATAGTTAGAAAGAAGAAATACTTGTATAGCGTCAAGTTACGAAAACCAAGCGTGCTTATGAGGGCAAAATGGCGTACGCAATAACAAGCCAGCTAGCTAGCACTAATATATAAAAAAGGAGAAAAGGAAAAAAAATTGTATTATACTATACAGAGTACACCGGACTCTATCTAGGTGTATCCACGTGAACAGTGTCCCACGCTGATCTTTGCTCTTCACTACTAATGCTACCTATCAAGACGCTTCTCCAAAGTAAATGTTCCCCAGCAACGCCAGTCTGTCAAGCCTCCAAAAATCTCTTATCGTGTACTGTGATCCAGAGGAGGCTTGCTTCTTTCTCATTTTCTCCACGTCGGGCAGAGTAATGATATTCTCAAGTCGATAGATTTCAAACATCCCCAGCGCGTCATCATCCTTTACACCTCGAGTGCCTTCTATTTCGGCACTCTCCGTAGACTCGAAATCAAATATCTAATCATCCGCAGCGAAACACACTCATCCACTTGCATGCTCTCTCGTGAAAAATATTCAATGATATATCTCTCCAATATCAATAGGCCCCGAGGACTATTAATTGTTGTTAAAAAAGTTTGAAAAGTCGGGAATCAAGAAATGTGCTCGTCAACTTGATTTTATCGCACCCGAGCCATTCGTAATATCGGTTTATCCGCTAACTTCGTAAACTCCAAGGCGAAATTATGTTTCCAAATCTATATACTCCTTTTAAACAATCGTGTTTGTTTCTTGTCGGTCATTCAAGTATAAGTTTATCGAAGAGGTGCTTCACTTCGCGGAGATTCACCTGTTGCGTGTTCACCGCTCTGGCGTTTCGTTCGTCCGCGAAGCTCCGTATGCTTTGAAGAATCGGTGTAAAGCCTTGCTCATTTGGCAGCCACCATTGGACACATGAAGGGTCCCCAAAGATCTCGGCCATCTTTGTACGACGAGTAACAGGGTTAATATGCCTAAATCCCTCGAAATTAGAATCTTGTTGATTTCAAAACAACAAACACTGAAGAAAAAGGCAATAAAGCGAGATGGGGGGGGGGGGGGGGGGCAAAAAATTAAAATT
>JARFTM010000264.1:0-35768 GCA_030278935.1 Trichoderma polysporum | reverse complement strand
CACCGTTTTTTTTTTTTTTTTTTTTTTTTTTTTAAAAAAAAAAAAAATAATATCCGCACACTACCATGCGAAATTGCGTGGATGACAATATCACCAGGAATTTAATTACGACAATTTTCTCAGCTTATTACAAGCTAAGTACCCAGGCACGGTGTTGCTCGTACTCAGTCTTCGAGTCCCTTAGGAGGTATCAGTATCCAAAAAGTCGCTGTATACTCTGTCATAGTCCTTGCATCTGCCCATAACTATCTCCTTGGTAGATCACCGCTTTTCCCCTTCCAATCGTAACTCCAAACTTGTGATTGCCTCTGCCCACAGGAGCCTGGCCAGTGAAACCATTGGCAATTCGGTCGCTTTGCTCTAATTTGACACTGTCATCTACTTCCGTCCGCTCCCAACTGTGTCCAGAGGCTCTAGAGTCAATAGCCTCTTGCACTGTTTGCTCCAGTAGGGTGTCATTCATTATTGGCCATAGAAGCGTCACGGAGAAGTTCCATGACCACTTCTGGCTCACCATCTTGAATTTCTTCCACTTCAATGCGGCATAGCTTTGGTTGAGATTCGGCAATTTGAGGAACCACTTCTCCAGGAGGCTGAGATTTTCAGGTATATCCTTGAGAAGTCTATCGAAGTGTTTCTTTTCGTAAAGGGCCCATTTTGTTTTTCGTTGAAGCGACACACCTCGGATACGTTTAGCAAAAATGGAGCTTGTCTTCGAACTTAGCGATTTGGTCACTGTGTCCATTACATCCGAACTAGACACCGTTGAATCCGTTGTACTTGCTGATTCTGACTGATTCTGATATCTTCTTGATTTCTTCTCCAACTCCTTGGTGTCTTCTAGGATACTGCCCAGGAGTCGCTCGGCGACATCAGCAGTATCAGTATCAACGTTGATTACTTGACGTTTTCTTGTTTGGGGATCCGGAAGAGTGCCACTGGAGATTCCCCACCTCGTGATTTGTAGCTTCAGTGCTTCTAATCGAGCTTGGGACTTATAAAAATCTTTGCCGAAACGTCGACCAAGCTGCAGGTATTCAAACACTCTAAGCCAGACCACATACTAAACGGTCACCCCCTCAATCTGGCCACCTCCATATAAATTTATGTAAGGCAATACAGTATGAATAATAACCTTTATACCGCTGGATAAAAAAAGGCTGATTTTATTAGCTTTTATTAAATATTAATATATAAAAAGAATACTATCATTACTTTTATAATTATCTTTAAGTTAATGTATATATTTCTTTAATTATATATCAAATTTTAAAAACTGGGAGTTTGTGTGTAGATGGATGGCCGAATAGTAGGTGGTCTGACTTACTACAGAAACAAATGTACCTGACAATGCGGTTGCAAGGGACCCGGCTCTAAGAACGGCTTCAACTGGATCAGCCATTTGATAAATACCAAATGTTTGTTTATTTAAGCACAATGTGCGGAGTAATGCCTCAGAATGAAGCAGGTCAATTACTCGTCAATAATCAGCTACGCTGATTAGTCTACATGTGAAGACACAAAGTGGATGAGCCTTAGCTTCGGCTATGCTAAGTTAAGCTGACGGCGAAAGTTGAGCCGGAGAAAAAAATTAACCTCAATTAATCTAGCTAGCCTCAATCAAACTAGGTGACTTCTTTCAAACAAGATGGCTTCTATCCAGCTAGCTGACTTTGTTTAATCTAGGTGGCCTCGATCAATCTAGCTGGCCTTGATCAATCTAGGTGACTTCATTTAAACAGGATGACTTCAATCCGGCTGGCTGACTTTGTTTAAACTAGGTACGGAGTAGAATCGATCAAACTGGCTGACTTCAATCAATCTAGGTGGCATCGATTAAACTAGGTGACTTTGTTTAATCCAGCTAGCCTCGATTAAATTTGGTGGCCTCGATTAAACTAGGTGGCCTCGATCACACTAGGTGGCCTCGATTAAACTAGGTGACTTTGTTCAATCCAGCTGGTCTCGATCAAACTGGCTGACTCTCACCAACCCAGCTGGCCTCGATCAAACAGGATAACTTTAATCAATCTAGGTGGCTTCAATTAAATAAGCCCCTTGTAAATTTCAACTACTCCGTAGTTTTCTACAGATTGCCAAGCCCAAGCTCACGTCAGCTATGCGTCTCCCTAGGTCAGCGTTTTTTTCGCTGGCATCAGGTTACCTTGTATAGTTAGACTGTCAGCACGAAGGAAGGCAGCCAAGCAGGCATCACTGGGCATCACTGTAGAGCCTAGATGAGGTGCGGGGGCAACCAATCAGATGCTACATGCACTCACACGTATTTGGAAGGTAGTCTACTGGAAATTCGCGCAGGTGAATACATCAGGCTTTATCTGAATTCCATCCGAAATACTTATCTGTTGATGCTAACAAGTGGGAAAAGCTTTAAAACACGAAGACGTGTTACATATGTTAGCGGACTTACTGCGGCTCATATCACAAATCCCAACGAGGCCACCACATCACGCACAGTAACAGATACAAAAGCTTCCTAAATCGAAATGGCGACCAACGAAAAGTCAAATAAAGAAGGGCATGAATATGGCATTAATTCAAACTATGGTGCCCTTCATCAAAGGGATAACTATACGTCTACGGCCTACAAAGCTGATGATGATCCTAAGAGTTAGTATACTTCAGCTACTCCTCATATCACTTCCATTCACAAAGGCTGATAAATGAGAAAATATAGTCAACTATCGAGATGCTCTCCTCCTCACCAACCCCAACATTGAACGAGAGACTCTAAAAGATGAAAAGGGTAAAAGAACTCCCGGGACTTGTGAATGGATCAAGGAAGATGAGACCTATAAATCCTGGCTCAACGGCAAAGTGCCAAGTCTGTGGATTTCTGGTGGCCCAGGCAAGGGGAAAACAATACTCTCCAACTTTCTGACAGAAGAACTTGAGAGAGAATACCCTCAAGACACAACGATTTATTACTTTTGCACCAGTGGAAACAAAGACCGTAACAACGCGGCGGCCGTTCTTAGAGGTCTGGTGTATCAGTTACTAAAAAAGCACCCAGGCTTGTTCAAGCACGTGTCGTCACATTTTGAAACGTCGAAGCAAACCGAAATGGCGCTGTCATCTCCGGAGTTCCTTTGGACATTGTTCGTGGCGCTTCTACAATCCCCCGAACTCGGCACCGTCTTTTGCGTACTCGACGGATTGGATGAATGTGACGACGAATCAATACAGATATTGGTCAATCGGTTCCGTGACTTCTATTTTCTAGGGCATTCGGCGCCAGGAAATCAAAATCTTAGGTTAGCGATTGTTAGCCGAAAGATTTTTGGGCTGGATCTCTTTCCCCAGGTGCGGCTGGATCCTGACAATGACGGGCATATAAAGAAAGATGTCCAACAGTTCATCACCACTAGTGTTCAGGGGTTATCTCGGCTACCAGGTTTTAATACTGACTTTCGCAAGAATGTTGAGGATGGTCTGCTCAGTCGGTCAGAAGGCACTTTCCTATGGGTCCGCCTTGTCATGGATGAGCTGTTAAAAAAGACCACATGCACAGAGGTGATAGACACTCTTAAGACTCTTCCGCGAGGACTACCTGCCACGTACAGCCGAATGCTACAACGGACTGAGAGCAATCGACGACCCACTATCTCAGCAATCTTGACTTGGGTTACAATGGCCATTCGCCCGCTGACATTAGATGAATTAAAGACAGCCGTCTCAATTCTATGCAATGTATCCATTCCCAGCGAGCAAGCCATGCGCGATCATATAGCGTTGTGTGGACCTATCCTCAATATTCATGAGAGGAAAATCAGCCTTGTTCACCAATCGGCGAGAGATTATTTACTACGAGAGGGGATTGACGACGGTTCAATACCTAAAGAGTTTCGGATTAAAGCAGAAGAAACACATTATAAGTTGGCTAATATATGCCTCGATTATATCGAGAAAAGCGGTTTACAGTCTTCGGTGTTAGATATTGAGGACATAAACATCCTAGAGATGTCGCCCTTTATCAACTACGCGGCAATATACTGGGGAGAGCATGCGAGGCACGCTTCTACACTTGCCGCCGGATTCGCCCTTTCGCGACCTCTCTTCCAAAAAAAATCGACTCTGCAGATCAATTGGTGGAAAGCTTACGCTAAAGCAGTACAGCTTCTTTCATTCACTGAGTCTTACCCAAATATCTTACATATCGCTTGTATTTTCGGAATCGCCTCTCTAGTTCCGAAACTGCTCCCCAAGACTTCGATGTTCAAGCAAAAGCCTGCAGATAAGAGAGATAAAATTGGGCGGCCGGCATTATATTATGCACTTACTGGTGGCCACGAAGCAATTGTGCAGTTGTTGCTTCAAAACGGTGCTGATATTAACGCAAAAGACGATAGAGGCGACACAGCGCTTATGATAGTAGCTTCGAATGGACAAGAACTAATAGTACAGCTATTGCTTCAAGCCGGTGCCGATACTAACGCAAGAGACAATCAAGGCATTACAGCGCTTACAGTAGCAGTCTGGAAAGGACAAGAAGGAATAGCGCGACTATTGCTTCAACATCGTGCTGATGTTAACGCAAGAGATAATAAAGGCTTTACAGCGCTTACACATGCAGCTCGGGGAGGGCATAAAGCAATAGTGCAAGCACTGCTACAATCGGGTGCTGATGTTAATGCAAGAGACAATGATAATAAGACAGCCCTTATGAGAGCAGCTGGTTCAGGATACGAAGCAATAGCAGGGCTGCTTAAGTCTGCTGGTGCACTTGAATAGTATTAGATCAGTATCTAATTGAGGATTTGAAGAACAGCCTGACATGGAGGGTAGCGATATTCTTAGCGTAGCATATAGTTATTTGATAGCCTTCTTCTCTACGGGTTGAAATTCCAACAATATCATACCTATTCAACATAGGCCCAATGCCAATTTTGTGTTACTAGTATATCTCTCAAGCCTTTATTTACATTTACATGAGTAGGTATTATACCTAATTCTGCTTGTAGGAGCTCCCTGTTAACTTGTCAGAAGCTAAGTAATAATAAAGGTGTTATAATAAATGACCGCTCATTTTGAGTCCAATACAAAGAAAAGGTCAAGAGTTTTGATCGAATGCCTCCCTTAGTATTCGTGAAGCTTAGGATTCCTTATGTTTAGGTATATACATAAGCGGCTCCCAGCAGCGACTTCATCGTGATGATGTTGTAGAAATAAGCTAAGCCTCATGATGAATTGTTTTCGGAATGTATGTATAATTAAATTATTGTATTCTGTAAAGATCTAAGTATTGTTTTAGGAAGTTTATACTCATTTGTACTTTGCTACTCGACTGTAAAACACGTAGACATTTGACTGCAGTTTTAGGGTATGCCTATTATGTAATCTCGGAAGCCCGACGATTGCATCCGAGGTCTTCCACTTTCGGCTGGTGCGTCTGCATCCCACGACTAGAGTATCCGAGCCTCTGTTCCGAGTTTTCGCGAATTTGGATTCTCTCCCCTTTCACTCATATGGCGGGAGGTCGCAAGTCTAAGGTCGCGGCACCAGCTCGCCCCCAGAATACCCTCATCCTCGACAATGGCGCCTGGACGCTGAAAGCTGGTCTTGTTTCCGGCGGCACCATACCCGATCCTCGCGTTATACCAAACTGCCTTGCGCGCGATCGCTCGAGAAAGGTTTACGTGGCGTCGGAGCTCGACAAATGTCGGGACTTTAGTGAGATCCAGTTCCGGAGGCCGGTGGAGAAGGGGTATTTGGTCAACTGGGAGGCACAAAAGGAGATTTGGGACCAGGAGCTGTTTGGTGACAAGTCGGAGCTTAAATGTGACCCTAGCGAGACCAGGCTGATGCTCACGGAGCAGCCGAATGCGCTGCCCGTGCTGCAGACGAACTGCGATCAGATAGTCTTTGAGGAATATGGCTTCTCGAGCTACTATAGAGGTATTGGTATGTTGTCACTGAGCACCCTCGCTCGCATGGGAGGAAGAAAAACCTACGATCTAGCACTAACGTGTATATACTACCAGGGTCGACATTCAATGCCTATCACGATTTGCAGAGCCTGTTCCGCACGCCAAAAGATGCTCTTACGGCCGCCAACACGCCAGCTGAAATCATGCTGGTTGTTGATTCAGGCTTCTCGCATACAACAATCACTCCTCTCCTCGGCGGACGACCCCTCCACTCGGCCATCAGGAGGATCGACATTGGCGGCAAGTTTCTTACAAACTACATGGCTCGTCTCATTTCTCTGCGTCATTTCGACATGCGTAACGATTTATACATTGTCAACGAGATGAAAGAAGCAGCATGCTACGTCTCTGCCGACTTCAAAGCGGACCTGGAGCGCACGTGGAAAGGAACTAGGGGAGAGAAGCGCGAAGATTACCTATCTGGAGCTGGCATTGTCAAGGATTACGTTCTGCCGGACTTCCATACTAGGCATAAAGGTATCCTACGTGAATATGATCCGGCTCAGCATACCAAATCCAAGAAGCTTGCCGCAACGGGACATTCCGAAGAAGACGTTTTGACTCTACGTAACGAACGGTTCGCCGTCCCGGAACTAATCTTCCGCCCGTCGGATGTGGGTATGCGACAGCCTGGTCTTGCAGATGCCATTCAGCAATCTCTCCACGAGTTGCCCATTGGTCTCTGGCCAGGTCTCCTCGCCAATATTGTGGTAGTAGGTGGGAGCTCTCTGTTTGACGGGTTCATCCAGCGGCTACAGAAGGAGCTCGTGCAGCTTGTCCCTGATGATTGTATTGTCCGCGTTGCCCGCCCTGCAGATCCCATCACCAACACGTGGTACGGAGCAGCCAACATGGCAAACCATCCGAATATAGAGAAAGTTATTGTCACAAAGCAAGAGTACGAAGAGAACGGCAGTGCATGGATAGCCCGCAAATTCTCAACGGGTCTCTTGACTTCCTGAAGAAGGGAGAATCCTTGGACGCTTTAATGTCGCCCTGCAGTGTCTCTGTTGCCTGGCGTTTAATTCTCAGAGTCGGCCACAAGTGGGAATGAGGCGGCCTGGGCACGGAATAGGCAGACCCCACTATTCGCTATGATTGGGTGTATACGTGGCTGTGTCTGGGCATGCCAAGAGAGTTACAACGGAATGAGTTAGGAATGATTAGCGCGTTGCATATGACAAGACAATGTAATATGTCAGAAACGACTTTCCGACCGATTGGCGTTCGTTAACGCAGGATGCTTAATGCGCAGCAGCAGGCTTCCAATCGAAACTAACTGCAAGGAAATATCGCCAAGGATGTAAGTGTATACTGTCTCGGGGAGCGTATAAATGACTACATGCCGAGCAAGATGCCAAGATTAGGCCGAGACGCGCGTAGCGTTATCTATGCAGTAGCACTGCAGCAAAAACAACATGAAACTATTGCAACAAGACAACAAGAAGAGGGGAGACGCGGGGAAGAGCAGCAGTCATTTGATTTGATTTCAAAGCCTAGGCTAGCTATACTCAAAGAACAAGCCATCCACGCCAAGTCCCGACCGGCTAATATCCCCATCAAACGAAAATATGCAGAGAAGATACGTCTATCGCACTTAATCATGAAAAATAAACCGATACGGCTCATCTTGCGTGCTCTTCGGCATGTTTCGGCGTTTCGGGATTCCTTTAGTCTATGCATCACGCTTATCACTGGGGTTATAGAGCCGGACTGTGTGCGGACGAAGGTGGCTTGTATGCAAGGTGAAGGGAGATTCGCTCATCATACTCCATACGCCGTCATGAGTTGGGAGTTGTATACTCAAATTGTTAAGGGGGAGAGGTTCCATTGATTCCAAGGCACTGGGAGGATAGAGAAGAGGAAAAAAGCGGTCCATGTTGATCAGAGACGACCCAAGCCTCGACCCCGGGACACGCACCCTACATCAACGGTCAGCACTTATACTCTATAGCTCGGTTATATGAAGTTGAAGGGTGGGTGGGCATTACAATCGCACTATTGTCCGTTGCGTTAGCAATCTATGAATGTATTCGCTAGTCTGGCGAGATACTTACATGGCTCATTGTACATCCTTCATTGTGAGTGGTACAATATCCAGCGCAGCATTTTTTGCACACTCGCTGGGTACGATAAATGCAATCATCGCACTATGTTTTGATCTCTGTGTTAGCTCTCTAGTATAGAAGAAGAAACTATGAGAAGCAGGGTTGATGCTCACGTTGTTGCCGCATTCCCAGCAGCTCTTAGACACTCGTGGCTACGCAATAAACTGTTAGCGGGACTTTCTTCTGAAATAAGTGCACTGTGATGATGCCTCCTTCTTGTCTGCAGCCGCAACTACAGCATTCAAGAGGCTGGGGTTGGAACAAACGCTGCGTACAAATTCGAGAGGTCTGTTTTCGAGACTGGCCTGATCGGCTGGTCCAATCCATCCCGGCTCGTCATGTCGCAGGCTTTTTTTTTTTTTCAACTGCCATTTGCCTTCTCTTCCTGGGCTTGGGCGAGTGTACATGAATGACAGAGACCGTTTCGTACCTTGAGTTTCATGGTCGGTACTGTGAGATCCAAATCGCCAAAGACATTGATCGTATCATCGTCAACAATGGCGATCTGCGTTGCAAAATGACCCCCTAAACTCTGGCCAGGGAGCTCATAGCATGATTCACACCACCATTTATTACAGTCTGTGCAAAATCGTTCACGGATGCAGTCCATGCATCTGGGTATAAAGGGGGTGCATGGTTCTTTGGGCGTGGTCGCTGCCCGAAGAGACGAGGAGAGCACAGGCAACGGGGCTAACAGCGGCAGGTTGGCGACTGAGCCGTTGCCTGGGTAAGTGAAGCCTTCAGGAGCTTTGTGACAGCTCTCACAGCCCGAGAGAGCATATGTAGCTACGGCGGGAGCGCTATCGGCGTCCGATCCGCCCTTGTAGACTGGCGAGTTGCGATGGCGCGGGCCTTGGCAAAGGACAGCATCGAAGGATATAATGCCCTGACAGGCGATCATGCAGTTGGCCCACTCACGGCTGACTGGTCGAGGGATGATACGGCCCTTTTTGTGCCACCAAGCATCTCCTTCGTTCTTCAAAGAGGAGGCCAGAGCGCTTTGGCTCTTTTTGTTCCACTCTATGCTGATAGACGACCCGGATGGACCGGACTTCTTCGCAGCAGCCACGACATCTCTGGAACCGAAGACATAGAGCGCTTTGAGCTTGGGAGAACCTGCTCGCCGAGTCGGGCGACAGGCATACTGTAGTGTCTGGCGAAGCTTGCCCTGGTTTAGGTTCTTGACGTTGCGGATAGATAAGATGCGGACATTGAAGGTGGCGTCATTAATAATTTCATGACAGAGCTCCGAAGTCACGGAGAGTCCATCCAGAACCAGAGTCTGGACATTCTGCAGAATGTGTTGTCGCCGAAGGGTCGAGAAGATGCCCCTCAGCGGACCGGAGTAGAAGCTACGGAAAGTGAGCTTAGGATCGTATGACATGACATGATGCAGGGATCACAATGCACTCACTCATCTTCGGTGAGGTTTTCGTCTAGCTGGACATTGCGCCAGACCTCGCCTCCATGATCGATCTTGTCAATCTCAAATTGGACCGCCTTGGTGTGGGAAAGATCAAGATGGCGAAACACTCCCGGGGTCCCAAGGATGAGGGCTCGGAAAGCTCGGCTCGCAGCAGCTAGGTGTATGATACTCGAGACAGACAGATAGGGAATAACGTGGCTCAAGATGAGAGAATTGTGAATGGTGTCATAGAGGGTAGTGGTTGATTCCTCCGTCACCGTTGACGCCAGTAGTTGGAGCTCTTCACGCGTTGGGTCGTTGAAGGTAGCTAAGCTCATGTCAGGCTACCAAGACCTCGCAGAACAAGAGACTTCGCGGGCGATGGAAGAGCGTCGCAGGCGAGGTAAAATGCCGTGAGCTCGTAACGGCCAGATGAAGCCAGTACGAGGAAAGATGGATGAGGAAAAAAAGTATAGCTGTTTTGGAGATGCGAATGTTAGGTGGGGGAAGGTTTGGGGAAAGCCTCCCGTGTGTAGGTACTACGGATGGTTGTAGTGGTTTCTATGGTCTTTCAGACGCAGTGGGATTCTAGAGGCCAGCGCTCAACGCTTTTCTCATAAAGCACGTAGAAATAGATTAAGGAAGATGAAGCAAGTTGAGAATGAGAAACAACATGAGAGTTGGGAGCTTGGCAGATGGGAGACCAGTGATATAGGTAGTCGACGCAACAGTCTGTAATACGACTGGCGGTTTACCCGAAATGGATGGATGCCCTACCTAAGACTACAAGTACCTCCTCACCTTATTTAGAGCGCCTGTACTCCGTACGCTGCGGGCACACGTGCTATACGCCGGTACAACCTTGTTTATAAGCAGTAAGACAACTCTCACATTACACGTCGCTAGGCTGAGCACGGGAGAATTGCTTTGCTGAGACAGAGCCGCCAGTCAGAGTGGGCTGCCTGGTACTTACTCGTACGCTGCGTGCGTTGCTGGCGCGCATAGAGCAAGACGTGGCCGAAGCTTGCTGTATGGAACCGTCTGAATGGGACATGAAGGCGCTGCAACTACTGCCACATAGAGTATAGACGCTAGCTTGGCTAAGACAGGGCCATCTTGGACTAAACTGCGCTTTCTCCTTATCAGGCTGTGGTGGCCAATCCAGATGCGCGGGAGATTGGGGGCGCCGTATGGCGAGATGGGGGCCCTCTCACGGAACATAGCTCGTACGGTAGTAGTACGTGAGCTTCTTTGGTAATTTTCCAAGCCAGCGCCAGCGGCGGCTGCGCGTGGTTCGATATGCTGCAGCAGACCAGTCGACCAGACCAGGCGAGGCCAGGTGAGCCCAAGGAGAGAAGCGCCGAGCACCGAAGCAGCCTCCACCAAACCCATCCTACGGATATGGATCATAGGCTGTGATGGAGGGATTGTTTGTGGCGAATGGGCGGCCAAGACGTAATGTGTTTATGTAGCACGTCCGCCAGGTATGTAACGTCCCTAAAGACTCGTCATTTCGGGAGCTCCCACCATCCCAGCAGTGGCATAATCTGGCCGGATCTTTGGAAGACGAATCAGGGCGGGCTAGCAATTCTCATCGTCCCCAACACCTGCCACCCCATAAAATCCTCCCTTGTCCGCGGAGGAACACCGAGGCGGCTGCAGGCTGAATCTCGCTACGTGAAGTGCGGGGGACCTACATAGATAGAGACAAGTGAAGGGCATTGTTGATGGTATATACTCCGTAACCATGCCATTGGGTACATAGATAGATGACCACTGTTGATTCGCCCATGTGTTTTTATTCGTAGCCTAGAACGTTGGTGGATTGACCATGTGCCATCTTATCCGTGAGTTTTTTCGGCCCCCTTTTGATGCCACTTTCGTTTCGACATCTAGGGGTCCTCATGTGCCGGAAAGAGCGGAGCCCTGCCGTCCAGTCCGGACTGATGAACAAGATCTCTCGGCGTGGGGGAGAGCTGTTTTCATCGCATCGCGGGCTGAGTATTGCGGGGCATCGTGGTCTCTTCTCCTCCTTGCTGCTAGTCGGCCGCAACGAGAGTCAATTTTGCCTGGTCGCAACATTGCACGTTTTCCCTTGCAGTTTTTAATACCTCTCGTATCGAAAGCAACTACCAATTCGTTATCCAGATATTGTTTGGCGGAGGGAATTAGTTTGTCAATGAAGGTATCACGGGAGGTGCACGTGATGATGCACGTGCGACTGTCTAATCACCATATGCCAGGGCATCCGTGCTCCGTAGAAATTGACGGAATGCTGACTTATCACAATTGCCCCTCCAGGCGTTTCTAGCCGCGTCTTCAAGCTGTCGCCTCCGTAATGGCGTAGTAGGTAATCTATATATCGATTTTTAATCTTTGGGATTGCGGGAGCTAAACAAATGGAAGCTATTTGTATTGATCGACCTCTGTGCAATTCTGTGGCTCTTTGGCTGCGTCCTTCTCCTTCACCAATCTCTGTACCATAGCTGTACCATAGGCCTATCGTCTTGCATAACGAAAAGCTGCGTTTGGGCGTAGTATAACATCAGTCAGGCAGCGCCATGGACGAGCCAATCTCTCTCCGGTGGTCGGAAACGTTCGCCATACTCCCTCCCTCTGATCCGATCTGCAGCAAGCTCCCCGGAGACAAGATTATTCTCCCTCCCTCCGCCCTTCAGCAGCTACTTTCTGCTTCGTCTTCTCGAGCACCTACGACGTCTGCCAGTGGTAGCAACGGTTACTTCGGCTCCAGCTACCTGAACAGTCAAACATACGGACAAGAAACACAACAGCTGCCCCATCCCCTCATATTCCGCCTCGTTAATCCGAAAAATCATAATGTGGTGTACGCTGGAATTAGAGAATTTTCTGCGCCAGAGGGGACCATTGGCTTGAGTTCATTGCTCCTCGAGGCCCTTGCCATTGGGGCCGATGATTACGTGCTGGCGAACCCCGACGGTATTGAGGCTGAAGATTCTGAGGATCCCACAAGCAAAAATGCCATCCTTGGAGGCAGTCGAATAACAGTACATGCTGAACAGCTTCAAAAAGGAACGTATGTACGACTACGACCTCTTGAAGCTGGATATAATCCGGACGATTGGAAGCCATTGCTGGAACGTCAGCTTCGACTAAATTTTACAACATTAACAAAGAACACTGTCATTCCTGTCCAAGGCTCACAGGGAGAAACTTTCAAGCTACTCGTGGATAAATTTGCGCCCGACGGCGACGGTATCTGCGTAATCGATACAGACCTAGAGGTTGATATTGAGGCTCTTAACGAAGAGCAAGCTCGAGAGACAATGCGCCAGATCATGGAACAGGGGCAATCAGGTTCTTCTTCTGGCAGTTCCAAGGGTGGCGAGTTGAGCATCTGGAAAGATGCTGAAGATCAAGTAGTACCTGGTCAATACGTCGATTATACGCTTCCATCATGGGACCGATCACAATATTTGGCCATCACTCTAAGTGGTCTATCCGACGCAGATAGCTTAGATCTTTTCATCACCCCGAAATCGCGCCAACAAAGGGCATTACCACGAGACTCTGCCCATGTCTTTGGTGATTTTTCGCCTGCTCGGTACGGTGCTAAATCTATCACCATATCGCCAACCAATATTGAGCTTGAGGATGCGGAGAGCCTACTTATATCCGTTCACGCTTACCAGGATCCCAACTCTAGCCAAGCATCGACAACGCCAATCACCTATACTATTCGGGCAAAGGTCGCTTCCTTGGAAGGAACAACAAGTGATGAGCCCATGGAACTTGACAAAGAAGAACATTCCGCAGATGAGGAACAATGTACGAACTGTTTGCAGTGGGTCCCGAAGCGAACCATGGTCCTACACCAAAATTTCTGCTTGAGGAACAATATTCTCTGCCCTATCTGCAAATCGGTATTCAAAAAGGGGTCGCCCGAATACGAGGCCCACTGGCACTGCAGTCATGATGAGGCTCATGGAGATTCACCCTTGAGCAAAGCAAAACACGACCAAGTGTTTCACACAGATCACAGCTGCCCAGCTTGTGAGTTTTCGACCAACTCGCTCTCAGACCTGGCTCGTCACCGCACAAGTGTGTGCCCCGGCAAGATTATCCTTTGTCGTTTTTGCCATCTTGAAGTTCCTCAAGAGGGAGACCCTTTCAACCCGTCGCCTGAGGTTGTACTTTCGGGAATGACGGCTCACGAACTGGCAGACGGGGCTCGTACTACGGAGTGCCATCTATGTGACAAAATCATTCGTCTGCGAGACATGGAAACTCACCTGAAGCATCATGAACTTGACAAGGTGAGCCGATCGAAGCCGTCCGTCTGCCGGAATGTCAATTGTGGAAGAACGATATATGGCGTTGGGTCAAGGGGCCAGATTGGCACCGCGAGCTCTCCAGTTAAAGGCCCAGGCAACGATATTGGTCTCTGCTCATTGTGCTTTGGGCCCTTGTATGTCAGCATGCATGATCCCGAAGGAAAATCTCTACGACGAAGAATAGAGAGACGATATCTCAGCCAGTTGATAACGGGATGTGGAAAACCGCACTGCGCCAACGAATGGTGCAAAACTGGGCGATCCAACACTGGACTGGAAGCCAAAAGATCATCTGCCGCCGCAGTACTTCCTCTCGTCAAGCCGTTGCTATCTGGCGCACTAGATGCCTCGGAACCATCATACTTTTGCGTTGATGAAGTAAGTCAGACTGGCCGCAAACTGGCAGAACTGGTAGCTGCTGAAAAGGCTTGGGATCTGGAATGGTGCATTGCTGCTGCTGAAATCGAAAGGGCCAATCTAGATAAGATGAGAGAATGGCTGCAATCGTGGGCACCTAGAAGATAGACTGTTGATGAAACCATGGAATGATGAGAGATGTTGCATAATATTGCATTGCATTGCATTGCGTTGGTCAAAGATACCCCGGGGGATGATGATGCTCTACACTGAGACAAGAAGAATTAAGTTGATTAGCATATAGACTCGCCATAGAATTTTAGCATTTTTCATTTCCTCTAAAAAAAATTTGAACTTTCAACAGCTATTTTTTCTTTCTTTCTTTTTGTTCTTTCGGTATAATAAATATATGAAGCCAACTTCGATTATTCTCTTGGCCGGCTAAATGCTTCTTACGGCCGGATCGGAAGCTAGGGGCACCATTCACATGTGCCCTGATGACGTTGACTCGCAGGAGTGCCGATCAATGATCTCATCATGAGAGACTAATTCTGTGTAAGTATACCATAGGGCTACAAAGCTGGTAATGCGACTGCTTTCACAAAGACCTCTAACATTGTAACATAGACTAAATAAAATTTAATAGAAGGACGAGAAAGGGGCAATACGGCGCCAGGATTATAGTGCGCGCGCAGGCACAATGAAGGATTGCTGGCTAACGGCTTTGCGCATTTGCTGAATGAGACAAAAGTCCGGTTCCGGTAGTACTGAGGTACTTGTCACTGGCCCTGAGAAGCTCGTGAAGACCGAGGTATGAGCAGCTCTTGTACAAATAAGAAACTCCTTTGCGTTGCCATTTAGTACAACTCCCAGAAGAGGCATATTCTAATCAAATCTACGCATTAACAGTAAGAAATAAGCAGCCCAGTGATTATAATTTCCAAGCCCATCATCGTTCCGTGTCCGGGAAGTAAAGTCAACCACGTACAAAGCTTCAATGTTAGGAAGCCCGGTCCCCTACGCTTTCAAGTACAAGTACTGCGCCTAGTACGTACGCGTACGAGTGGACTGAGTCCGGCTGTCCCGAAGGTACCTTCTGGCAGAGAGATACTTTGGGGCTGCTGACCGGGTAATTTAAAGAAATATGATTCCGCCTGGATGAATCTTGCGGTCTATCAGTGAGGAATGGAAAGGCGCATCTAATGAAAAGTAAATCTAACATGAAGGAAACAGCCCGTTAATGGCGGGCCCTTGGCATCAGCTTTTTTGGCGTTTTTGCTTTGAGCAGGTTGGTAAGGCTGAAAGAACATGGAACCTTGGCAGTAAAGCTGTAGCTGTATGTTTCAGGTAGTATCGGTTCTACCGGTAGCTCAGCTCAGCGGTTGGTTACAGCGCGCGTGCAGCAGATGGTGTGCTCAACCGCTTCTCGTTTCTGCTTTAGAGCACCTCACTGTACAGTAACAGCTGCAACTGCGCTGCTAGCGGGCTCTGCTGATAGCAGCACCAAACAGCGCTAGCAGCTCCGGACTCCGGATTTGTACCTCCCCTGGCCGGGGTACTTGTTGGCTCAGCACGGAGCTCCCCATCTTTTGCGTCTTTCAGAAGGTGGGGGAGAGCAATTCTGCCCAGGCTGACCGGTCGAGGAATCGCCTCCAAGCGTCACTCTGGATGTTATCTTTTGCTTGTCCCGCTTTCAACAACAACAAACCTGAAGCCATCAGCTGCGGCGGCGCATCACAATCGCATACTCCTGCCTCTGACTTTGCCTCTGTCACCGTCAACCATCGACCTCGCCTTCATCCCGAACGCCGTGCTTTTCTCCGGCTCCCGCTTGCTCTTCCTTCGCCTGTCGGTTGGTGCGCTATCGCCAAGCCAATATCCGGCCCCGCTGCGAGTGCTAAGGCGGCAACAGTCGTATCGAGTACTTCGTACTGCTCCAAGTCCTACCCGCGAGCTGCTCCTTTGCCACCCGGCATCTTCGAGTCGCCCCAGCAAAAGCGCCCGACATCTCTGGCTGCACGAGGCACCGGCTGCCTATCACGGGCGTCAATTCCGGAAACCACTATGCAATATCTGCCCTCTGCAGCTGTTTGAAGTCGCTCCTGTTACCCCGTTGCGCCTCTTTGTGTGGCGGATCGCAAGGAAGCTGAGGCCTTGGTGTTTGTCTCTCAGCTCCTCCTCTCGTGCCACTGCTCGCAATCCCGGTTATCGAGTGCCCTCTTCCAGCGCATGATTCTTGGGCATCTCTGCTGCACCAGCTGTCGCGAATAGGGTGCATCTGGTCTGGGTAGAAGACTTGCGAGCTCTATTGCTGAGGTTGAGGTAGGGTTGGCTCACACGTCAACTCGACGATAGGTCTTTGCTTGACTGCTCTCTCGACTGCAGTCCCTCCTCAGAATCCATCGCCCGCCCACATTACTATCTAGGGCCTTTTATTTTTATATTCCTTTTCTTTTTAACTGCTTTGCGCAATTTTAGCACTGTCACAATGGGCAATAACAACACAAAAGAATCTCGCTCCGACTATCCCGAGGGCTTCTCCGATGGTCGGGACCGCCGCTTCGAAATGGCGGATCCCCGTGGCATCTTGGGCGATCCACGCCTTCAGCTGGGTAGGACTGAAAGAAGCTTTCTTAGCATAGGAGGCAGCTCTTCGTCCCGAAATAGAGAACGACCGGATGCCCCATTTGAGCATCGCGAGACAAAGCAAGAACGAGAAGTACGAAAATTGGAGCGCGAGCGACTCCTCAGAGCCCAAGATCGCGAACGGAGTATACGAGAGGAACATGTTGATGGAGGATATCTTGTCACCATGGGAACGTATGTGGGTACTGAGGATTTTAACAAAGTTGTTGTTAGACAACTGCAGGTACGTTGTGGTTACTCAAAGCGAGCATCGTTTTTGGCCTCTAACTGGAAGAACTAGGTTGAGCGAAAAATGGCACCCTTCTGGCACGGCCTCAATGACTGGTCTAGTAGCTGGGCTGAACACCAGCTCATCGCAGCGGCCCGTGGCCTGCCCATCCCGGCCGCCGATGCACCCCCTGATCCTGATTTAATACCTCGTCTGCCACCGCCGCCTGATTCTCTGCCCAGCCAGAATCTAAGCAGTCTGACGGTGGAGATGGGACCTAGGACGCTCTCGACTGCCTCGGATGTTAGCGGCTCAGGTACGGGCTCTGCGCTGCCTTCCCCTTCGACCGCTGGACCCTTAAAGGGCTCCATTAAGCCAAGGGCGAGAGCATTAGCGGCCGCCTTAAGTGTAGGCTCTCGCAATGCGTCCTCAACCGACTTGACTCCCAAGGAGATCAATCTTCCCCATGATCCGTTTGTCAACGGCCAGCCCCTCGAGGTCTATCTTTACAAAGATGCTACTGAATGCCCCATTTGTTTCTTGACATATCCCCCCTATCTCAACCATACAAGGTGTTGTGATCAGCCAATTTGCAGCGAATGCTTCGTCCAGATCAAGCGGTCGGACCCTCATCTTCCCGAGCACCATCCTGACGGTGAAGCACGGGATCCGAATGAGGGTCTTTCTGCGGAAGACTCCCCAGAAATGCTTATATCAGAGCCTTCAGCCTGCCCATACTGTCAACTACCTGAGTTTGGTGTTACATATGAACCACCTCCCTTTCGACGCGGCTTGGCCTTTGCTTCACCCACTTTGGCTTCCAACACCGCCATGTCTTCGCAAAGCTCTCTTAGCTCTACGTTGGCTCCGGGTAATGTTACGACAGGGCGAAGAAGGGCGCATAGTTTGTCTGTCAACGCGCCCAACGTCATCACTACC
This sequence comes from Trichoderma polysporum, assembly GCA_030278935.1. NCBI lineage: Eukaryota > Fungi > Ascomycota > Sordariomycetes > Hypocreales > Hypocreaceae > Trichoderma > Trichoderma polysporum. The sequence goes on along the minus strand of JARFTM010000264.1, from coordinate 17,847 downwards.
GACCGCATCCGACCGGATTGGGCGACGAAACTGGCCGCGGCACGTGCACATCAAGCACGCCGTTCCGCTGCAGCCACTGCTCTCCACACCGCAGCCTTTTTGATAGGAGGTAACGAGTCTCGGCCAAGGATACGCACGGGCAGGTTTGGTAGGAGGAACACGGGAACTAATAGCGGTGGCACGACCACTCCTGGAGGAGGGCAAAGCGGCGGCGCGACCGATGCAGTAGATGGGCAGGAGCCCGTCGAAAGGAGTTCGAGTCGGAATCCGGATGGGACCCGTCGTTCACGGATGGAGGAGCTTGAGGACATGATGTTTATGGAAGCGGTTCGGCTATCTCTCGCCGCTGAAGAAGAACGAAAACGCAAGGTAGAAAAGGTTCTTCAGAAGGAAGCCAAGAAGAGAGAAAAGGAGCGTGAAAAGGCAGAGCGCAAAGCTCTCAAGAAGCAGGGCAAAGATCCTTATGGGGGCGGCCTGAGCGGAGCCAGTGGAAGTAGTCTCTCCTTGGGTCTGGGCCGTAAGCGAGGCAATAGTGCAGCCAGCAACCTCAGATTAGAGGCAACTATGCAGGCGGCATCGCAATCATCCAAAGGAACAGATATTCCAGATCACGATAGGAAAGCAGAAAGCGCCGGAGACAAGGGAAAGGGGATTGACCGTGGACCGCAACCTCAACCTGGTGCAACGGAAACGACTTCGTCAACCTCACTACCTATTCCTACCCCAAGCAGCCGGGGTGGCTCGCATTTGAGGCATATGAGCAATGCGTCGTCCCTTGGCTCCTCGTTGGCGGATAGTCCTTCAGGGAGCTATAGTGGGCAGGGACTTGCCGGTTCGGATGCTACCAAGAGACAAAGCATGGGCAATCGCAGTGATAGTGGCGACGGCGAGACGGAGAGCGAGCCCATGCTGAATTTCCGCAGCCTGGCTGAGATTGTCGGCGTTAATATTGACGATGGGTCCGCGATACAGGAGGCGGAGGCGGGTGACGGCACAACCCGTCCGCTTCCCCAAGTCAAGGAAGAGGAGAAGGAGGAGGTTGGCGCTGAGCATATAGAGAGAAGCCTCAGAGTCGAAACTTCCGACATGAGCAAGGAGTCCACTTTCACTACCAGCGAGGGGGAGAACAGTTTACGAAACCTACCACCTTTTCTCGACACGCCAGAGTTGACCATTACACCCGACACTCCCACAGTTGAAGATGGCGCTGCTGAGGATAAACAATTGGGACAATCTAGTGTGTTTGAACATGAAGCTACTCAGACTACGCATTAAGAGAGGAGGGGGTTTGAGCGGCATGATGATGCTGTAAGGGGTTGGAGTATTGCGGCCGAGGAGCTGCTTTTCTTTCTTATGATTATTATTATGGAGTTGATGGTAGTTTTTATGAACCAGGACGGCAACATTGAATGGACTCGCAGTTTGGAACTTTGTCGTGTAGCATAGGTACATAGTGTGTAAGGTGTATGCATTTAGCGACCGTTGGACGTTGTGCTATGAATAGAATAACATCACAAGATAAATACTGGACAAAGGCTTGTTTTAGCTTGAAAAAGATATCTTATAATGAGTCGTAAGTGTCAACGTCATCTGGTAATGAGTTTATGAATAGCTGCTTTTTGTTGAAGCTGTGGCTGTTCGATTTGCTGTGTCCTGCCTGGCGCGCGAGATTATTTCCGATTATGGAAAGGTTCATGATTACGAGGTGTAATTTCGGAACACGCGAGGAGTGGCGCATTGTTTCCGTTTCATTGTATTACTTACAGTGATTAACTAGTTTATGCATTTTCTGGAGGAATATATTTCTATATCTCTCTCTATATAAATATAGAGAGAGAGAGAGAGTATGTGTCTGAATAAAGCTTGCGTCTTCTTCTTCACATCAATCTTTTTTCAGCACTCATAGTTCACCTTGGACATGGCTTCAAAGTATCAGGTTATTGACATTGTGGGAAGCGTACCGCTGCTGGGGAAATGGAGAATATGGGTTGATCGGCTGTATATGGTTACAAGTCTGCCGTACAAGTTGTGGGAAGTGGTCATTGCGGGCAAAGGTGAAAAGGATACGCAAAAGGCGTGAATGTGGGGAATATGGCACGAGAGCGTAACTAACCATCGTCAGTGACGGTATGGTGGAAATATTTGATTCGTTTTTATAGGCTATGCTTTCTTGATCTCCTTCTGAAACTTGTCTGTCCACTCCGTAAACTCATCTCGCGAGCCATCCCAGCCCTCGCTCAGCAACTCGCTCACGGCAAAGGCATCGAGGAAGCACTGGTCCATGGCATCGTCAATCTCCCTCGGCCGCAGCTCGTAAAAGGCACACGCCAAATCCCCGAAGCTATCGGGGAGTTTTTGCAATAGAGTGGCGAGTTCGTCTAATCGCTGTGGCGTTTTATTACTGCTAGCCTCGCTTTGTGGGAAGGAAGGGAGTTTCTTCATGCGGCGCTTGATGATGGCTTGGTATAGGAGGATGACGAGGCGGAGGCGGCGGAGGGATGATTCGAGGCGAGGGCGGATGCGGTCCGGGTCGGAAGCGGGGATGCTTTGGTGTGAGTTCATGAGGTCGTCGAGGATGTTTTGGGTTGATATGTGGGTTGACCCGACTTGGTCTGCAAGATCATTGATGCCGTCTCCTTCGTCGTCGTCGTCTTCGTCGTCGTCCTCCTCGTCGGCTTCCTCGTCGGCTTCCTCGTCACCCCATTCCTTCATCTCTTCCATTATGTCGTTAAGAGTGTCCTTCCACTCATTCATCTTGTGTACAAAGAATCCTCCAACACTGCCGTTGGCAAGACTAACAACACTATCGCAAGCGGACCAGAGGACACCCGTTGATGCAATGCTGCCTTTTCCTGAAGCGCCGAAACCTTCATTGTCCTTTGCCAGGATTTTGCCGTCCTTGGGAATCTTCTGCAGGAGTTCGGCCAGTCCTGATAATACACGCTGGCATCGCCACGCCAACTCACGCCGGAAAGCCAAGGTGTATGCATTTGAATCGCATGCTTGGACGGATGCCGCAAGACCGGGTATGGGACCAGTGACTAGCTCGCGGACTACGGACGAGACTGCGCTGGGGGTGAACGGTTCGTTTATTATGAGCAGAGAGACTTTGGTGGCGTGAGCTCTGATCAGTGTAGCAGAGTCGCGAGCGAGAGCGAGGGCATCGAGAGGCGTTGTCGATGTTGAAGAGGTGGCTGGAGCTGAGGCAGCATCTGGGTTGTTGCGAATCTCGCCGAGGACGTCTTGGAGTTGCTTTAGAAGAGTTCCTGCGGTTTGGATGAGGGTCTCGAGGCTCTGAAGGGCCGCGGCATCAGGCGCAGGGGCCATCGTAGTTGGGATAAATGAGTGTGGTATTATATGTTATCGTAATAAGCTTGAGGCTGAACTGTCAGATCTCAGCCTATCTATTATCTATGCTCTCTTTTTTTTTTCTTTTTTCTTTTTGGAGGGGTACCAAAGTCGCATCTCCCCTAGAACCCCGCGATGTGGGGGGAAGCATGTTATGCTATCTGGTGTACCGGAGCTTTACCGGATAATAGCTAGCCTGGATGCTCTGCTCTGCTCCACCGAGCCGGTGGGGAGAGCTGCCACATTGTCTACTTGGAGACAGCTTGAGCTTAGGCTTCTCTTTAAGGCCATCTTTGTCTCAACATTGCCCGACCCCTTTAACTTGCTCGCGATGCAGCACCCAAAGTCGTTGGCACTCTTGGGCGCCGTGTGCTCCTTCACGGTGGCTGCTGCTGGCAGCGTGCCACGTGGAGTTGGACCAGAGTGTAAGTTTGAACCCTGAATTGGAACCCATACAGGCAGATTCATGGCTATACATAACAAAGTACCGGTGTGAAGTTGAACAACAAGTTGGATAACTCTGCCATACTGTCACTGGCCTCTACCGGGTCAATTGATGTCCAATTGCTAATTTAATTGCCATTTCTGTTGTTTAGTCATCTCTCATTACCAGAATCAGGAGGTGTTTTCTTGCATTGCCAACCCCTCTATTACGATTGGTCTGGATCGTGTCAACGACCACACCTGTGACTGTCCAGATGGCTCAGACGAACCAGGCACTGCTGCCTGTGCCTTCATCGACCCTCTCTCTCCCGAACAGCCCCTAGTCGGCAGCTCTTCCGGAACTACAAATGCCACTCACTCCTTACCTGGATTCTGGTGTGCCAACAAGGGCCATATTGGAACCTACATTCCGTTTTCCTACGTCAATGATGGCATCTGCGATTACGACGTCTGCTGTGATGGCACAGACGAGTACGGACATGTCAATGGCGTCAAATGCGAAAACCGCTGTGGGGAGATTGGAAAGGAATACCGAAGGCTCGCAGAAGAGAGAAGAAAAAGCGTTGCAAAGGCCAGCGTAAAGAAGCAGCAAATGATTAAAGAGGCATTAGATCTTCGTCAGCAAATCGAGACTCGCATTGTATTGCTAGAGAAGGACGTAAAGGTTATGGAGGCCAGGAAGGAGGATTTCGAACGGAAGTATGCCGAAGCCCTGAAAGAAGACAGTGGCAGGGTTGTTAAGAGCGAGGGTGGCTCTGGCGGCAAGCTTGGTGTCCTTGTCGGCCTCGCCAAGGACAGGGTTGAAGAGCTGCGAGAAGCTCTCAGGTTGGTAACAGAGGACCGCGAGACCATACGCGGCAAGAAGAATGAGCTCGAGGCCATCCTCAAGCAGTTCAAGGAAGACTATAACCCCAACTTCAATGACGAAGGAGTCAAGTCTGCCGTTAGAGCTTTCGAAGATTACGCGGCCCGCGAAGCTTCGGCCGACCAGTCTGAGTTCCATGAGTCTGATATCAACGAAATCCTCAAAGCGGACGACGAGACCAATGGAGTGAACTGGAAAGCATTTGATGAGCTCAGCGATGACACGGATATTCGTAAGCACTATCAGCTTATCCCTATTGTTTCATTTTTTATCCTTTTGGTGTTGCTAACTTGAGCCTTTTTTTTTTAGTTTACAATTTCGATGCTTACATCCCTCCGTTTATCCGCGGTGTGATTCACGAAAGGATCAAGGCTATTCGTAAATGGCTCGTCGAAAATGGTATGATTGCCAGTGCTCCCAAGGATGGATCAGAATCAAGTGCCGTCAGGGTTGCTCGAGAGGCCGCTGAAGCATCCGATGTGGATCTCAAAAACAAGAACAAACATCTTGAGCAAGAGAGGTCGGATCTGCAGACAGACTATGGGCCTTCTGACATTTTCCGCGCCATCAAGGGCAAGTGTGCTGAGATTGATGCCGGCGAGTATACGTACGAGCTATGCTGGCTCGAAAAGACCCTCCAGAAATCCAAGAAGGGTCATGCACACACCAACATGGGTAACTTTGAAAGAATCGATGTTGAAATTGCAGACGACGAGGATAGGGTTGATGGCAAGAGTCTTGGCAGTGGACCTAGGATGGTGTTGCGATACAACAACGGACAGACATGCTGGAACGGTCCCCAGAGACGGACCGACGTCTGGCTCGGATGCGCGGAGAAGGAAGAGGTCTGGAGAGTCACCGAGGCCGAGAAGTGCGTCTACAAGATGGAGGTGGGAACACCAGCCGCCTGTGAGTACGAAGGAGATGCGAATAGCTCGGATAAGAAGGATGAACTGTAAATCGGCACGGCCTAGGCGCTGCAGAGAGAGATCACTGCCTATGGAGACAGATAAGACAGTTGCAATTTACACCTTGTGTGCGGCAAGTAACAATTATTACGGAGTATACGGCATTAGAAGGAATGGAAAAAGTGGTGAAGTCGATTATTAACCGGATTACTGATGCTGATGCTGATGCTGATGATGGATGATGATTCTTGCCTTGAGTAGAAATGGGGCCGAAGCTTATGTGACAACTGCCGGAAGACTGTGAAGGCGGGAACATGGTTTGCAGACGGGGATAGTATTTCCACTGCCAGGTTTCCCGCTTGATAGCCTATGTCTAAATCTGTGCGAGGCCAGCACGAAGTTTCCCGGTCCACAGCGCCCGTTTAGTACGGGGATACACCCACAATTGGATCCTACTTCAGATCTTACCATTGCCACCATTGCCTACTTTCAGATGGCAACGTACGAATAACTAAGATACTGGTTCAGTCTCGACTGTGTGGCGCGGGATATCGCCCAATTCTGATCACACAAAGACCGGGACAAGGACAAAGACAAAGACCTTTAAAGACAAAGCGGAGTCACAATGGGGGTGGTAAATATCTTTTGAATGGCAATCCCTCTGCAGCACCAGTGACGCCCAGGCACAAGCATACTGGTCCATGGCTGCGCGCGCGGCGTAAACCTGAAGCTACGAGTCGCCGAGAGCGAGCTTGGCGGGGCCGGCCCATGGATCCTTATTCTCGACTACCTCGTTGTCTAGTGCCAGGCTACTTGGGTTCTTAGTGCCTGGATGTGTCTGAAATCCCCAGGGCTGAGACTTCACCGCATTGAGCTTGATGCACAATTCCGCGTGTCGCGCAGAATCCGACCTGATTGGGCCACCTTTCGGATTTGGAGTTTGTCGCGCGGGTGACTAAATTCGTCGGCTCCGTGCTCGTGCGACGTCGGTGATTAATGTGTTAAAGCATACGAAGAGCTAAGGGAAAGAAACGTGAGATATGCTTCGCTGACCCCCTTCGGACCATTTTTGCTTTTAACGGACATCAAAGAACCGGAGGAGGATCGGTGGATCACCAAAGATATTAGTGGCCCGGATCCGAGATGCCCACACCCTTATCAAGGCGACAAAGGTGCCGCCAAAACAATGAGAAGAGCGGAGGCAAAGGAGTGAATATAAGCAGCCTACATCCGTACTTTATGCACTAATATAATAAGCTATATATGGTTGACAAAACAACAATTTGGCGTTTTTCTTACAGCTTTTCTCGATATAAAACTGTATCCCCCTTTGTTTCTTTCAATTCGTGCATCCCGACTTCCTTCACTGCAAGCTCTATGAAATCTCAGCTCTCCCTAATAATACAATGAGTGCAAGTGTGGATGATTCCGGGACAACGCCTCTGAAGCCGTCTCCGGAGCAGAATGCTGGCTCGGCTACTTACACACCGTTCCTGCTGCGGCTTTACGACTTGGTTGTTCTCGGGATATCAAATCGCTACGCTTGGAAGTGCTCAACGAGCAAAGTCCAACTGCCCCTTTTCAAAGCTACCATAGGAAACAGACATCTCGATATTGGAGTCGGGACAGGATACTATCCTGCCAAAACTTTCAAGACCGAAACACCATGCAAAGAGATTACACTCGTCGACCTAAACCCGAATACGTTGAAGCGGGCAACAGCCCGCATCGCCGCGGCACGGAAGAGTATCAAAGTAAACTCCGTCGTGGCCAATATCTACGAACCGTTACCGCTGCCCGAAGGCGAAAAGTTCGACTCCGTGAGCATCTTCTACCTACTACACTGCTTGGCCGGACCCCCTGAGAGCAAGACGAAAGTATTCGACGTGCTGAAGAACTACTTGGCCGACGACGGCGTCTTCGTGGGAACGACAATCCTCGGGGAGGAGAGATCGATGAACTGGCTCGCGAAACGACTAATGACGATCTACAACGACAAAGGCATTTTCGACAACTGGAAAGACAACCGGGCCGTCTTCGAGGAAGGCCTGCGGCGGAACTTTGACGAGGTGGACATTCAAATCATTGGGAGGAGCATGGTCTTTACGGCAAGGAAGCCCAAGAGGGAAACATAATGCGCCCGCGTCACATGATGCTTGCTCGCTCAGGGGTGAGAGAGGATGATAGGACGACAGAAATCAAGGGAGAAAACGAGACCGAGAGTGATGCATATTTTTTAAAGTGGGAGGTGGCGTTTGACCTTTTTCCTGTCAAAAATGATATACGTAATCCGAACCTGGATAAACACAAGGGGGGTTTTTTTTTTCTATTTTAACTTGATATACTACTATCTTTTTGTTGTTTTTGTATTTAGCCGTACATGCGAGTTTACGCAAGCAAAAGACAAATACCATTCTGTAATAAGTTACTTCTAATAAACCCCTTTTTATCCATCTGTATAATTCCGTTCATGCCCAACATGCTACGTACGCCCGTACTCTCTCCTAGTTGCATTAAAGCTGAAATGCACAGGGGCGGGGTTCCATGCACCATGACTCTCAGCTCCCAGAGGTTTAATTCTTGATCTATCGATGCAGGGCGTAGATGGTGATACTTATTGCTACTAGTTGTACTACCGTTGGGCAGAAGCATACCAGCCAACTGTGTTGAGATGGTGACCATCCCCCTTTCGTACGGGTCCGTGAGCGGACTAATAAGATCGTGCTGCAAACCATTATTATTTTTCCGCCTCTAAACGTGTTATTATTAGCTTTTTCCTTTCGCTTGTCTCTTTGTTGAAACATTTGGTGGTTTGCTCTTGATTTCTATGTGTATAACTTGAGACGCGCACTTGGCAATCTCCTAACCCCTTGCAGAAGGATCTCGTCACGAGGATGTAAACGATACTAACACAAACACACATTAACATGTTGTCCAAATGAACAAGTTATTGGCAGTCCCCTACTATTTTCGTATTAGGACGGTAAATACAGTAAATCGGCGATGATGGCGTGGAAAAGTGCTTCTAATATTAGCGATGGGCTGCTGACACGAGCAATCCAATGTAAGACGTAAGACGCTCACTGTAAGGATGTATCCAACGCCCATCATTGTGCCATATGCTATATCGGACTCGTTTGTGTAATTGCGTCCACCACAGAAGCAAGACCGTTTATCACGATGAACGCCTTGGCTTCACCAGTATACAGCCTCCTCTTTTGGCCAAGATTCAAAAGCTGATATAGATGCCAGGATCAGATGAGGCTAATTTGCAGGAAAGCCAATTGGAATTAAACTCATTCGACTTATAGTAGCTTCGCCTTTCATGTTTGATCCTCCCTTTTTTGCCCAAGGCTGAGCTTTTCTTTTTTGAGAGCTCTTCTACATAAGTCCTTCAGCCATCTTGTTCTCAATCCCCATCACTTTCCCTAAAAGGCTAATCCCCCTTCCATCCGGAACCCACAAACTCAACTCCATCCATTAGAAATATCAGCTGTCGTCCCAGAAAATTTTTAATTACTCCTTTCGCTAGCTCATGACACGTCTTTTTCACTACGTCTTCATCTCACTGATATGTGGCGCCAGAGCTTTAGAATATTACCTCCCCACTCTGCTTGCGAAATACGCTCAACCTAATGAACGCGATATCCGCCGCGGCGGAAAGCAACAAACTGCGACAAAGTTCTAAAAGGATATGAGCTATATAAAAAGGGACTGGTCTAGTGAGTGGAGTTTTTTTTTTTTTTTTTTGTGATGAAGGGTTGTATGCCAAGGCTAGTAGAGAGAAGGAACCGCAAAAAATCTTTGCTGACCAGGCTATCTGTATACGAAGAAGGGATGTGTCGCATTATGGTCAGATATCTGACAGAGTTAGTTCTGTAATAGGCTAATGATGGGCTTGCGATTGCATACTACCTTATAACATCAAATAAGATTGCCGGTATAGCGCACACTATCTCCAGCTTTTCCTATGTTATGACGGTACTATATCATTTGATGCTCAGGACCCACAAACACGAGGACATTAATACTTGATTTGGAAGGATTTATAGAACTCATATATTTCTAATCGCGGACATAACATAATTATTTCACTATATCGAGTTGTAATATTGATCTAGCCACCTACCAAAGGAGACAAGAATAAGTGTTTCCAACTGTAATCCACCACCACAGATAATCACTACTAGTTGTATGATAGAGCGAGCGAGGTGACTTACACGACAGGGATAACCAACAGTGGAGAAGAGTAAGACTTGGCAATAGTTAGACAGCAAGGCAATGGAGAAGCCAAAATATTGCGTCGAAGATGAAAAGAAAGAAGAAAAAGGAGTGAAAAAAATCGAAACTACAATATCACGGAAAAGAGGCACGAGAAAATTCAAAATTTCATACATCATTGAATCAAAAAATAATACTGCTCGCTCGTCATGACGATTACAATTATACCCTTCAGGCCGGCACGCAAACAAACTGCCATAGCCAAAAGCACTGTCCTCCCTTCCAAACTCCCATCAAGCCCACGCAGAGAGAAAGGAGAGCGACACACACATCTGTGCACTTTGCTGTACCCCCCCGCTGCCCAAAATATCCGAATTCAAATCCCCCCTAGTTCTGATGCTGAAGCGCTACTAATAATAACTTTGCCGGGCGCACTCTCCCACCAGGCCCGCCTACCAGCGGGCAAACCAAATATTCTCTTGGTTTCCTCTCTCTGTATCTTGCCAAGTTCTCTTTCCGCTTACTCCCGACCCCAGCCTATGCTCCATTCCTTTAGTCTACCAGAAGCTACACCATCCAATATAGTGCTGACACAGATTCTCCAACTTCGTAGCTTCAATGATGAGCTTATTCACTTGATTAATAATATCCAGTTCCTCATTAGGCTTGAAATCACGTCCTGTAAGCTTCTGAGAAACGCGGTCGAGCACTTCAATTGCTCTGGCATTTTGGCTTTCTCTTTCCTCTGCGCCATTGGCCTGAGCGCCATCTGGTAACGCTGAGCTGTTTGTGCGGGCCCTGTTCCTGGCCATAGGAGGTGCTGAGGACTCAACGTTTGCCATCAGCTCAGATGGGGCTACATCAGCGTCCAAGATAGATTGTCGTCGTGCTCGCATGGCATGAGGACCTGCCAGCGCCACTTCGCGTTCAGATCGGAAATTAGGTCCAGCCGGAGAGGCAGCGTTTGTAAGTCTCCAGGTAAGTAGAGGATCGTGAATAAACTGTAACGCAAAGGATTAGCTCTCAAAGCTCCTAATCGAGGGACTTAGGGTTTCTGTGACTTACCGCTTCCAACACAGCCATTACGCTCTCCTTGTTATCTCGCAATACCCTCATTACATGTTCACATGTAATTCTGAAACTTCCTTCGATGTTGCTAACCTCCATGGCATATGTCAACATGCGGGTAAGTCGGAAAGGCACTCTCTCGGGATACTTTTCACGCTTCGTGGCAACTTCAAAGCAGTCGCCAAAATCAATGTGAATGATCTTGCCCGTGACACGGTCCAGCATGAGATTCGACGGGTGACGATCTCCAAGACCCAAAATATAGCCTACCATGGACATAACACCCAAAGAGCGGGTATAATTCGTTCGTCGTTCTAGCCAAGCTTCGGACGACTTGGATTTCAGCCAGAGGACACGATAAAGATCTTGACCTGTCGTGTTGTCCAGCGCATATCCAAACACTTCGACCTTTTGCATGAGCGTAAGGTTGTCGTAATCAGGTGCCATCTGGAGCATTATCCGATGCTCAATGTTGAGGAGAATCTTGCGACTTTCACGATATTCCCTGATGAGGACGTGTAATGTGTCACTGTTCGGAACCCAGCCAAGCAGTCCAGAGTTTTGAGAGAGTGGGATAGCGGGATACCGTTGAATGTTAAGATGTCGTTTGTAGCATTCGGAATCGTTAGCCAGCAGAGTGTTGCAGAGGCCAAAGAGCTGCATCACACGCTCGTCCTGGCGAATATCTTCATGGCCCTTGAGCAAGAAGGCGTATGAAATACCGTCACTGCCATTGGCATTGAGTTTTCTCGGCCTTTGCTTCGAGTTGATCACTGTAAAGGTTGAGTCAAAGGACATTATCCTCACAATAGGCTGTCCACTCTTGTATGTTCCTGGAACGGCCAGATCGAGATTTTTAGCGTTCAAGAGCTTAGGAGAGCAGTATGTAAGTTCCAAGCTTGTGACCTGCGGCAACTGTCTAGTTATGCGGCGGAACACCTGGTAGTAAAGATCCCACGCTTGATTCAGATCATTGACATCCCTACTCGTCTCATATTGATGGCACCAGTCTTGAGCTTCCTTGAGATCCCGTCCGAAAGCCTGTGCAAATGATATCTCTCTCAACGTCTCTGGACCTCTCTCCAACTGTTCGTGAAGCGGCTCCAGAGCCGCAAACATGCCCTCGATGTTATGGTCGCCAAAGTATAATCGCGACGCCTCTTCCAGGCCTTCGTGCCAGAGCTCGTGCCAGAGCACTGCCACTCGAATCAGCTCATGACTGACCGTGTCCGCCTGGGCAACTAGGTTGGCGCTGTGCTGACGCATGCTATCCATGATTTGCGCTGCGGACCTTGACCGCCGGCTGTTCTGCCAGGATTTCATGGCAACGGTGAGCGGGTAGACCAGTGCCTGGGGATGCGCCCGGCCTACATCGGCGAGAAGGTTATGTACAGACTGCTGCACGCGCTTGTTTGGCTGATTGATTCTAGCAATAAGTTGAGGGATTACCTCCAGCCATGTGTCAATGCTGACATTCGCGAAGCCCTCAGTTACAGCCGTGTTTACGTCTGAGTTGCCTCCGTGAGTGAACCACAACGTCAATAGACGCAGCGTGTCTTGAAGCGAGCTGCCCGCAGATAGTGCGATAGATTTGAAGAAGCCCTGTATGGCCGGAACAACATGTTCAATAATCATAGTCTGGTCTGCTCTTGACAGCTGTCCTTCGCTTCTGGCGGACAAAGTCTGTACAATCTCAAAATTGGCAAGGGCCCAAGCATGCCAAGCCTTGTACCAACGTGGGTTGTACTTGGTTGCCTGTGAATACGAGGCCAAAATGTCCTGAATCTTGGTATTTTGCCAATCATCCTTGTTGAGAGCAATCTGCCACTCTCCTTGTCGCAGGTAGCATTTTGCCAACAGCACCGTCTGGTCGACCAACGCTCGCTGCGTTTGCGGGCTCATCACGGATGGGTCAACCTGGTTTTGGAAACCATATTCGAGTGATAGGTTCACTTCGCTCCCAGCTTGCGCGGTGAGATGAGCCTTTGCAAGGTCTAGACGGTGAGCCGAATCATTGGTAAATCGCTGTAAGCAGTACAGAGTTCTCTCGGCAATGCCTGACGCCTTCATGGATGGCTGCTGGCCAAGTTCCCATTGGTACTTTAGCATGCCGTATATGACCTGAGCAGCCGGTGCATTGCGTGGTGCTGCCCCCCCTCCCTGCCTCTCAACCTTAGTATCGTTCCAGTAGGGGATCAAGGCTTCAAGCGGCGCATCCGAACCAATCAGCTGCTTCAGTGACTTCTCAGCCAGTCCCATGCGGCCTGACTTGCGACAGAGGTTGGCAAATTTGATCCACATCCGAATGTTTTCAGAGGGAGCAATCACCAGGGCACGCAGCCGCAGCATGCGCTGCCAGACTTCGACGTTTCGCTGGCATCCTTCCAGTCTAGTCTCCCAAGTCTTGCGCATGGTAGCCTGTTTCTTCTCGTCACACTGCTTATACACAATCAACTCTTCCAACTCGGCAAGCATCTGGACTCTGACGACGACTTGGTATGCCCGATTATACGACTCGCTGACGAGGGCACTGAGTTCGGTATCTAGACCTTCACGAGCTTGCTCAATGCAGGCAATGGCCTCCCTGAATTGGTTGCGATGAAGGGCCAAGATGGCGCCAAAGAATGATCGATCTGGAGAGTATCTCTTGAGGGACGAAAGGTAGTTATCCATTGAATCCCATTTACCGAGACCCCAGGCGGCAGCCGTAGCAAGTGGCGCAATCATTCTTTGGACTTCAGGGGCAGAGTTGGCCCAGGTGCTGCCGGTTAAACTGGCGAGCGCGTCCCACTCACCCAGAGCGTGGAGACAACGCATCTTGCCCATGACAATATCGATGGGGATTGGTTGATCAGCAGGCACCTCTCTCTCGCGCTTGTTGTAAGATGCCAAAGCCTCCTCCCATCGCTCCAATTTCTCAAACCACGTCTCGCGGAGCTGAATGCCTTCCTTATACAGTTGAGCTTTCCGCAAAATACCGATGGCTGCATCAGACTGTTGTAGCTGGTTGTTGATCACAATAAGGGCCTCTACAGCACCGCTGCTCTGGTCTTGTAGAAATTCTAGCTCTTTGTAATGCAACGCTTTTGCATAGGCGTGGCACCGGGCCGCTTCCCTACCGAGAACCCGGATATCGATGGGTAGCGCCTTATCATCGTGTTCCATGAACTCGGCCAAATTGAGCAAAAGGCCGAGCAAATCAGGAGGCACATTCTCCGACTTGATAGCGCTCTCAATATTATGGATCAGTTCGTCCTGGAACTGTTCATATAACTCGCTCCAGCAAGAAACGAACGCTGAATTGAAGAGCTCTCGCGCCAGTGGCAAATAGACGCTCGCAAGGCTGGCGCACGCTCGCAAAGCGTGGTTTGGCGACTCTGTGAGAAGCGTAGTGCTGAACCTTCGTAACCACTCCTGCCAATCCTCTTTCGTTGACTTTCCCTTGGTGTCCCAAGCAGCCTTCAAGTGAATAGCATTCATCTCCAGCTTCTTGGTGCCCAGGTCCGCAAAAGGAGTTTCATCTCCGATATCCAAAAGCCGTGCGTCTGATGTTAAGTCTTGCGGCAGAACCTCCCCTTTCTGTAGCTTGCTAACTAGGAGCTCATAGTTTTGGTGTTGGATCTGGTGCTGGTTGATGACCTTGTTCACAGTTCCCATGAAGTGTATGTAATCTCTACCAAGCTGTTGTACTAAAGCACAGAGTGTGTCTAGCGCTGCGAGCCTTAATGATGGTTCCCCCATATCAAGCACTCTGCTCAGAGGATGAATAATCTTGGCCGCAAAATCGTTCAAATTCACTTGGCGGGAAATCTTGCCAATGGTGTCAATCGCCTGCTTCCTGATAAATGTTGGCTGTCCCTGTTTCTCAAAGGTTCTAACAATAACGGGGATGATGAGATGCATGTACTCCTCAGCACTGGCTCCAAACACTAAAAAGGCATGAAGAACTTTCTCAGATGGTGTTCGTTTTGTGGACACGTCCTTGTCAAGCACACCAAGCATCAGAGGGAGAAGCGATGCCAAGTAGATTTTGAATTCACCCTCGAGAGACCGAGAGATAGCCTCAACCAAAGATAGAATCGTAGTTTGCAATGAAGCGGACTTGTGCCAATACTCTTGAAGTATTTCTACAATCTCAGGAAGATAGTTCCTGATATGCTGTCGCACGATGCTGACCAATGTCGCCAGCTGATTAAAGTATGACTCCAAGCGGGTGGGGGGGGATGATCGAATAACAAGCAGGAACGCAGGAACGATTCTATCCAAGAATGACACGCACTCTAATCCCAAAGTCCTGAATATATTCATAATGGCTTCGATAACGGCGGCATGATGCTGTGCCAGGGAGTGGTCCTTGAGAATTTGAAGGAGGGCATTGATGACGACTGTAGGAAAGTACTCTTTATTCGACGGTGTTAATCCAGTCATCATTAACGATATATCTGTTAACTGATTTGACTCCGAACGTCGCTGCATTTCAGGCGTTTTCTCCTCTACCTGCTACATTCAGTCATTAATTAGTAAATTCCATGTTCTTTTTTTTTCCTCATAGCGTTGTTTAAAAGGGGAAAGGAAAGGGGGCCAAGTTGCTCACCTGATGTTTATAAGGGTCTAATGCACCTAAGATACCCATTAATTTAATCGTCTCTTGCCGCAAAGGCCCTCTCTGATCTTCTGTTCTAATAATGGCTTGCAGGATTTCTAATAGTTGAGGATACTCCAGGTAAGGTGTTATGACATATCCAGAATTACTGGCCAGCTGGCCGAGAGAGTGGAGAGCCGCCTCTCGCTTGATGTTCGAGCTCTGGTCTTGCAGGGCATCAATGATTAGTGGCATCAGACGATCTTTGTATGGCAGCATATCTTCGCCGCCGACAGTGGCCAGCTCTCCAATGGCTTTCAGAATGGTAGCAGCGACCGTGGGGCTGGGATCGCTGGCCTTGGGTAGAAGGACTGAGATCATTGGCTCGACATAAGGCTTGATGAGTGATTGTGCGTTTTGCACCAAGAGGCTCAGTAATTTGGCGCTCTCCTCTTTGTTTCGTGCCACGTCCGAGAACTCAAGCTCGGTAAGCATCTGGATAAGCGTTTTCCGCAGCGAGGGAATAACATATGCCGGGTTAAATCTAGCCAGGCGACCGATAATAGAAATAGCAACTTCTCTGATGGAGAATACTTCGTCATTTAGTGCGAAGAATAAGATGCGAATATTTTCTGCTTTGGCCAAGTGACGATCAAAACGTTCGTCAAGAGCGGCTAGCACAGTCCGCCGAATATTTGGCTCTGGGTCAGAGATGCCCACAGTAAGTAGTTTTTCAATGACATCTCCAACTACTTGGAGGGCATGATAACTGGTCTGGTTGACGATCGGGTCCCGAACGTAGAGCTGGCAACACGTAAGAGCCGCTGCCTCTCTGATTTCTGGATCTTCATCCTCGACATACTTGATGGCCACATCTCGAACAAACTCATTCAGAACATGGCCAGAGAAATCAAAACTCCCAAGCGTGTTGAGGGCAAGTTTTATCTCCGTCTTGCGATTCTCATATGCCTGTGGGTCTTTGGCATCTTTGGTGATGGTTGGCACTGAGGTCAGAGTGTTTGGCTGCGGCGCGCCGAGAGGCTTGAAAGATTCGCCACAGAGAACAACGCTCAACATGTCTAGCAGTCTCTCTTGGATTATAGGCTTGACAGGCGGGATATAAAAGGCCATGTCAACCAGAGCCTGTGTCAGCTTGGGCGTCAAGTCGCAGGCAAAAATAGGGTCAAGGAGCGCCTCCATGTATTTGCTGAGAGTCTGGCCAACGGCTACTGCAAGACGGCTAATGCAGTCAAAGACTGGATCAACAGAGCCCCTCTTACGCGATTGTACACTAAGGCCCTCTCTCACATAGATCAGAACGCCATCGAGGTACGGGGCGATGGCACTCTTGACGGAGTTTGCTATGTTTCCGATGGCAAGAAAAGCATCGTTACGCTCCTTGTCCTTTTTCAACATGCCAGATAGATAGACCATAAACTTGTGAAGCCAAGAATGGGCGAAATCAGCTGGGGAATAGCTTGCCAGATCTGGTATCAGCAGCACGACTGTCTTCCGAGTGGTTGGGTCACGGTGATCTTTGTGCTTGAAGACGATGTCGCAGGCTTCTTGGTAATGCTCTTGCATGTACATGCCTCCTTGCTCGAGAAGCTCCTTCAGCACAAGCAAAGATGCGTGAATAGACTCGATGGTGTTAACCTTTAGGCCCTGTCTCGCCTCGTTGTAGATCTTGCTCATCCATAATTGCTTCATCTCCTGGTCTCGCTCACGAATGATGCGGAAACACGCGCTGACTGTCTCGGATGAGGTCTCACGGATGAGCTGCCTTGGATCACGAAGGCCGACCCAGACCCAGTCAAAGATGGTTGGGATATACTGGTACATTAGGGTGGGGGCATTTCGCGCAAGCTCACGCAGGACAAGAACGGCGCTGTAGCGACGTTCCTCGACCCGATCATTTTGCAGCCATTCGAGGGCTGTATTTACCTCTGAGTCAACCAACTCGGAAATCATGGCACCTCCCGGACGGCAAAGTTTCCCGAGGGCAATCGCAGCATGCCGCATGGGCATGGTGTCCTTGCCACGAAGAATAGTTTTCAGGTTCTGAGTAAAACGGGTATACTTTGCCGCCACATCCACGCCCTCAAAATCGACGAGAGAATCCAGGGCATAAATGCCGCCCAGTCTCTCTGCGGAGTCGCTGCCATGTGTGATGAGTTGGGTGATTTTGTTGTTCACGTTGTTGTAGAATGTGAGGAACTGCTCGGGGCTGAGATCTGCGGGACTGTTAATTGAGCAGCCCTCCAGATGCGGGAAGAGGGACACGGCATCGCCTCACCTCGATGACACACTACTACCAGCTCTCGGAGCTGGATTGCTGATCGCTTGCGCACATCGTCACTGGCCCTGAAGATGGACCGCCAAGTCAGCGGCGTCATTCAAACATCCCCCCC